>OU343225.1:71226616-71367128 GCA_910596185.1 Chrysanthemum makinoi | reverse complement strand
TTGCTTGAATTAGTTTTTGATTAAGATTTCCTTGATGTTGGAAACCATTGATTTGGTCGGGATAAAATTACCTTGGTTTGATAACAGCTTTGGTTAATTCTAGGTTGGTTACGATTAGGTTTTGCATGTTGGATTCGGCTAAAAGCCGGGTGGTCCTTGATAAGTTATTAACCTGATTGGCTGGTTGTCATTTTGAGGGCCATTATTGATTACCTCCTTTGATGTGAAATACCGGCTATAACATTGGCTAAACGACTACCATCGGTGGCTTGATCTTGTTAAGTATGCATGAGGGCCACCACATAACAGAACCTGAACTTTCTTCACTACCATGTGATGGTAATGCGTGTGAAAGTGACTTTCTTTTGGTTAGCAAGAACCAAAGCATGAACAATATCCGTGAGTTTGTCAATCTTAGCATCGGTGCTAGATGTACTCACATGAGATAAGTAAGGTCCAGTGGTGATATGTCTTTGTTCGGAAAGGGCGGACTGGGACTTTTTTCAATGATTTGCAAGGCTTCTTTTGTGGTCTTGCTCAGGAAATTACCTCCCGCGGAAGCATTTAAAGAGTCTTGGTTAGTTTGGTTCAGACCATTGTAGAAAGTATCCATTTGCATTAACTCGGTAAAACCATGATGTGGGCACTTCGGAGCAACTCTGTAACGATCTCATGCCTCACCGAATGATTCATCAAATCTTTGAGAAAATTTCATTATCTCATTCTTAATACTTGTAGTTCGGGATGGAGGATAGAATTCGTTAACAAACTTAGTGACTAGATCTTCCCATGTCTCAATAGAACGAGGGGGTTGTTTCTCGGCCAATTTGGGCTTGTCCCTCTAGAGAATGGGAACGAGAAGCTTTATTTCTTCATGTGGGACATTCTTGTATTTGATGGTAGATGCAATCTTGTTAAACCATCGAATATGTGCATGAGGATCATCCCTCTCAAAACCATAAAATTGGCTTTGGGTTACAAGATTAAGCTTGACTTCGGTTTTGAGCTCAAAGGTATCAACCACGATGGCTTGGGACAATAATGGCATCGTAACCCTCGATGGGTGCTTGGAGAAGCTCATTCATTGGTTTGTCTTCTGCCATTACGACAGGGGGTGGTGGTACTAGACGTTCCTCATCCGCGGTGAAGGAGCAGAGCGATCCTCTACGCTACGTGGAATATTTGCAAGCTCTGAAAGTGGACTTGTGGAGCTGGAAGAACGAGTGCACATGCACTAAGTTTAAAATCAGTTTTCAAAACAAATGCGAGGCAAAACGACAAGTGAACTTAACCAATAATCACAAATGAAATGGCTTCTTTGAAAAAGGTACACCAGATCACAAGGACACAAAGGCAAGTTTTGATCTTTAAGATTGGGAAGTTATTAATGTTCACACCCGGTTGGTAGGTTTCTGCCTTGATTTGCGGTGGTTGATTTTATGTATTTAAGTACCTGAAAAGGCGTAGGTATGGATTTGTGCTAAGGGTTTAAAAACTTTTGGACAATATTTTGGTATCGTCTCGTTTAACCAAATCGTACCTCTTTAAGAATCACCTTAAAGAAAATACAAGATAGAAAACGTTACGATTGTTTTGTTGTTTTATATTTTGTTTGGTGTTGTTAACACTTTAGGAAAAGTGTTAATGAACTTTTGGATAACTTTACAAAAACTGTTTACAAAAGGTGGTATATGTAAGCAATGCGGTCGGAAATGTTTAAAACACACTAAAGCCTACTTACGGGCAGTATGCGAGGTGATTAGATGCGAACCGTCAAGTTTATCACACAAATCAACCACTTGTGAATGGTCAACCGTAATAAAATTAAAACAGTCTAAAACCAATGCAATTTTCCTTGGAATATAGTGGATTCCCGGGTCGTTAAGTCCCACGGAGGATTAATGGTGTTTCAAAACTTTCAGATGTCGAATAATAACTAAGGATAGTGATCATGGGATTTTGATTGGTAATTATACTACTGATTAATTGGAATGGTATTTGGATACAGAATTGTAAAGCACAACAATCAGATTAAACAAACGTAAACGCGTACGTTTATTAAATTAAATGGCGTACAAAAATAAAACGTGAGTTTTAAGAAATAAAAAAAACTACAAATATGAAAATGATATTTTTACAATCCTAAAAATAAAAGAAAATTATTAGAAAATTAAAATTATTTTTATAACTATTTATTTAATTATTATTAATTAAAAACTATTTTAAACTATTTAATAATACTCAAAAATATAATAAAATATGAAATAAAGCTAGAAAAATGAAATTATGATTTAGAAAAATATAAAATATTATAAAACTTATTTTAAAACTAAAAATATATTTTTTACACTTTTTATCTATTTATTATTAATTAATTACTATTTATTAATTATTTAAAATACACTTAAATTCAAGAAAATATAAAATTAACCTGGAAAATTGAAATTTTAACTTAGAAAAATCTAGAATATTAGAAAACTAATTTTAAAACTGAAAAGATATTTTTATGCTTTTTATTTATTTATTATTAATTATTTAATACTTTTAACTATTTTTAATTCTAATAAATACTAAATAAACTAGGAAAATTCTAAAACTTTTTCTATAAATATCCTAAGATGACAGAAAGCTAAGAAAATTATAAAACTGAAAGTGCTTAATAATAAGCTGAAAAGAAAAATTAAAAAGCTAATTTCTATTAAATAAACGCTATCACTATTTTTAAAATGATGCTTTTGTGATTTTTCTTTTTGAAAACTATTTAACTACTTAAAGTTAGAAATATTTATGAAAACAAAAATTTTGAAACTTAAAAAAATAACAGAAAATGAGCTTATTAGCTCAACAGTTAGCTTATGAGCTTATTAAAAGGATTTTAAGCTCAAACAAGCTTACAAGCTAACACCAAAGATGGAATAAGATTCAACAAGCTAAAAGCTACTTATATTAAGCTAGAAAACACAAAGAACCATATTGATAAGCTGTAATAATCAAATAAGCACTTATACTAAACTGAGAAACCAAACAGTCCTACAGGATCTTGTAGGCAAGATTAAGCTAGGGGCAAAAGCTCCAAAGCTTAAAATAAGTACTGACACAACAAGCTGGCTAGGTGAGCTTCCCAAAAAGCGAAGGTTCAATGCCTGGGGCCCACTAATCAGCTTTGTGTGAGCTTGAGAAAAAGCTCATAAACCACTGAATGTTTGGTATACACAGAAATTGGACAAACTAGAAGTCACTGCAGCCTAACAAATAAGCTATAAAGTGAAAAACTAAACTTGGAACTTTGAGATAGCTAGGTTAGCTACACAAAAAGCTAAAAATCACAAGCTGAGTCTCACTAATAAGCTCTGTGTGAGCTTATTAAAATGAGCAGTTAACAAACCTCCTTGCACAGGGCACTTTTTAAAACAGGTTGTCAAAATAAGCTAAGAAGTAAGCCATGTAATAAGCTAGCTAGACAATATAAAAAATACTATGATAGAGATAAGCAGTTGAATATTGATATACCAAAAGCTCAAATATTGAAAGCTTATATTAAGTTCTATATAAAATTCTCTATTTTATTCAAAATCGACTAAACTGAAATTTTGACTTTTTATAAAAACCAAATAAGTTGACTAAAACGAAATTTGAATCAATCCTAATCACTGATTATGATGTATTAACCTAAAATAAGACTAGATTGACCAATAATAACAACTTATGAACATGAAATCATGATCATGGATCATGAAAATCCAACAGTTGATGAATAAGATGTGATCAAAGGTATTCTTGACTTTCTTATCAAATAAGCACTGGTTTTTCTTGTTTATATGAGCTATATGGTACTAAAGTGACACAAAACAATAACAAGCAACAACACAAACACTCTCTAAAACATTTAAACAAGCAACTCCAAACACCCCTTTATAGGACATTTATGAAACATTTAGTACTAAAACAACTTTTTAAACCAAGAAATCTAGTAATTAACTTATATTAACTATAATAAGACAGAATTAAACTAGAATTAACAAGCTTTAAACACATAAACTATGAAATGCAAATTTTTGAGAAATTGCTTACAAGATAAGTCCACTTACAACTGAGACTGAGGCACAAACAACCACCTATAGCTTCCCAGAAGCTCTAAACCCAAGGGCAATCCTGTATTCACCCTGCTCCAGCTTTCTCTCTTCTTCATTCTTGATTTTTATTTTCACTAATTTATTTGGTATTTTTGGTATTTTTCTTTTTGATACTAAACAGAGTTTTAAAAGTTTCTAATAGCTTTATTAAGCTATCTAGGAGCTTATGTTAGCTTATGAGTCCAAGACAATAGCTAAAAATAACTTTAAGACATATGAGAATTTTGGATATGAAATTTACACAAACTGAAAATGAAACTGAGAACTTGAAATTTCTTGTTGAAAAAGGATTAACATACACTGAAATTGATAACAACAGTACTTGGAAGCTTAAATTTACACTAGAATTTGAAAATTTATTAAAACGACATCAACTAAACTAAATTACTCTAGATAGTCTTCACATTGCCTCTCTTCTTCTTTATAAAGATCTTTTTAGACTCTCTGTCGACCTCTGAGACTTTCCCACCTCATCTTGACCATTGAATCCTTCTAAATCATCATAATCGCCATTTGTCAATTTGGCGGGAAAAAAGTCTTGAGCAGGTTTTTGCATTTAATGTAATTTGGTGGATGTTGAGGTGGAAGGGGGTGGTTAGACAGTGTAGAGGCGGTGGAAAAGGGTGGAATTGAGAAACCATGGTGGTTTGATGGGTCACTGGTTTTAGCGTTTTGTGTGAGGACGATGAACAGTAACCATGGTTTTGACTTTTGTTGACCATTATTAATAATAAGGAAGGGGTCGATTAGGGGGGTTCAAGGCTTATGACAGGGGTTCTTTTGGGTTTTGGCTGGGTTAATAATACAAAAGAGGGTCCATTTGGTTTTGAATTATCACAAGGACCAAAGTTGTAATTTTTGGATTTTGGGACCAAAACGTACTTTTCCAAACTTATCAAAAGGACCAAACTTGACAAACTTTAATAGTACAAGGACCACATTTGATTATTTTCCATTTTTAAAAATCCAATGACCAATTTTGACACTTTTGTAAAGTTGAGGGACCAAAGTTGTAAATATGCAATTTTAACTTCAAAGGACTATTTCTAACAACTTGTGAATCCCCAAGGACCTTTAATGATATTTTACAAGTTTTGAATTACCAGGGACTAGTTTTGACAACTTTTGAAACTTGGAGGACTAAAACTGCCAATTATGCAAACTTGATACGTTTTTCATCTGATTTTGGTACTTTTGAATTTAAAACACATAAAACACTTATTTGTGATATTTTTATCATTTTGATGCATTTCTGAGTGTTTTCAGATGTTTTTGGCATTCTAAACGGTACAAAAATGATGAGTATTTAGACACTCATCAATGGCCATGACTTTTGCCTTAAGGAACCATAATAAATTAGGGTTTATTGATGGTACTTGCATAAGAGATGATTTGAACCCTAGTCTTGCTAATCAATGGGATACTTGCAACTCTGTTGTAGTTACTTGGATCCTTAACTTCTCCAACTGAACTGGCTACGGTGCTATATATGCTAAAACTGTATTGAAATGTGAATGATCTAAAAGATACCTATGATAAGGTTGATGGTTCAGCTATCTTTAATTTACATAAAAATATAAACTCTCTTAGTCAAAGTGGGTCCTCTCTTGCTGATTACTATAACAACCTTAACTCTTTATGGAAACAATTTGATTGTATGATTAGCTTGCCTCCTTGCACTTGTGAGGCTGCAAAACATTTTGAAAAACACAATCAGTTAATCAAATTAATGCAATTTCTTATGGGTCTTGATGACTCCTATGTTCCCATCAGAAGCAATATTTTAACCAGAGATCCTTTACCTGATGTCAAAACTGCTTTCGTTGTCCTGGAGAAGAATCTCACAGAAATGTTTCATCTGGGAATAGCTCTGCTAAACCAAATGCTACAGTCTTTGCTGCAAAAACTTCTGATGGTGAAAATTTTTGATAACAAAAAGGATTTAACAACAATTTTAAAAATTCGGTTTCAATGTGGTAACAGCTCAAACAACAGAGGACCAAACATGAATCTCAAATGTACTAACTGCAAAAAACGGTCACACTGATAGATGTTATGATTTGGTTGGTTATCCTGTTGGATATGTTAAAAGGAATTTTAATTCCAAACCTTCGCCAGTAACAATGTTTCTGCTGACACTAATCTTTCCACTAATAATGGAGCTAGCAACTCTCTTGTCTCTTTGTCTAATGAACGACTCTCGAAATTATGAGTCTGCTTAATGACAACAATGTGTCTTACGCTAATGCCAATGTAGCAGGTAAAAATTTTCAGGAACCTTTAATGGCAGTGTCAAGTTTAACATAAACTTTGATAATTTTTAACAACAACACCCAAAACCTTATCGAAACATATGTCTTGGTTGGATTGTTGATTCTGGTGCAAATCAGCATATGACTGTTTAAAAATTAATTAATGTTGACATTTCAAATCTTGGTCTAACCGTTGGTCATCCCAATGGTACTCAGGCCTTAATTACTAAAATTGGTGACTTAAAGGTCAATAATGACCTAACTCTTTTTGATGTTCTGGTTGTTCCCGGGTACAATGTCAGTTTGTTGTCTGTTCATAAGATTGCTAAAGACAATAAAATGTTTGTTGGCTTTAATGAATCTAATTGCTATATACAGGATTTACATCAAAAAGGATTGTGGGGATTGGTAAACAATGTAATGGGTTATACATGTTTGATATTGATTCCTCATGTAAGATTGCTTCTAATAACTGCATTTCTGTTTGTCATGTTTCTAGAAATCTCTGGCATCAAAGACTTGGTCATCCCTCTGACCAAGTCCTACATATACTTAAGTCCACACTTAAACTTGATGGAACCTCTGAATCGACCATCTCTGTACTTATAATAAAGCTAAACAAACTAAAGAACCTTTTCCAATAAGTGATCATAAGTCTACTAAAATTGGTCAACTTGTTCATCTAGATGTATGGGGACCATATAAAGTCACTAGCAGAGATGGTTACAAATACTTTTTGACCATTGTTGATGATTATTCTAGGGCAGTCTGGGTTTACATGCTTAAGGGAAAGGATGATGTTTATGTTTCCATTGTTAACTTTACTCATGCATTAGCAAATCAATTTGAACACAATGTTAAGATATTGAAGTGATAACGAGAATTTGTCAATAACAAACTTCAACACTTCTTTCATGGAAAGGGAATTTTACATCAAACCTCTTGTGTTTACACACCTCAACAAAATGGTATTGAAAGAAATATAGGCATCTCCTTGTGGCTAGATCCCTTATGTTTTAGGGGAATTACCTCTATACTTTGGCCTGAATGTGTTCTAACTTCTGCTATATGTCATAAACAGGTTACCCTCTTCTTGTTGTCTGGCAAGTCTCCCTTCTCTCTTGTGTATGGGCATGACCCTTCACTCTCTCTCCTTAGAGTCTTTGGTTGCTTATGCTATGCCACCATTCTCAACATCTCTGATAAATTTGGTAGTAGGTCTGAAAAAAGTGTCTTTATTGGCTATTCAAATGAGAAAAAGGTTACAAACTCTTGAGCTTAGAAACAAAAAATATTTTTTACTCCAGAGATGTCAAATTTTATGAAACTTTTTTTCCTTTCAAAATGAAAAATACTTTGTCAAAACCTTTTGTTGAAACTTATGTGCCTAAAGATTTAAATCACAAAAATTTCTTTGACTCACAAATAAGTCCCAATGATGAAGGGAGAGTGACATCCTATGATGATGGCACAGTGGTAAGTCATCCTACTAGGATTGATGAACCGGTTGCAACATCTATAGATGATAATACACACCCTGAGGGCACCATATCACATGAATCACATCCTACTGATGCATCTTGATTCTGATACATCACACGATTCTGCTGAAAAGAAAGAGGCTTGCCAGCACTTGTTAGAAGAAGGTCAACCAGAGCTTCTAAGTTGCCCAATAATCTTAATGACTTTATTATAGAAGGGAAAGTCAAATATGGTGTTGAAAAGGTTGTTAATTATTCTAATTTAAACAAAGATAATTACTGCTTTGCTTCTAGTCTTAATAAAAGTATTGAACCTACCTGCTATGAAAAAGCTATCCTTGATAGTAATTGGGTTGATGCTATGAACTCTGAAATTGAGGCCTTAAATGAAAACTATGCTTGGGATATAACCGTCTCACCTAATAGAACTCATTGTGGTTACAAATGGATCTTTAAAATCAAATATAAAGCCAATGGTGAAGTTGATAGATACAAGGCTAGATTAGTTGTTAAATGTTATAATCAAAGGGAAGGAATAGACTATGATGAAACCTTTTCTCCTGTTGTGAAAATGTCTCTTGTTAGATGTCTTATTGCTTTAGCTGTGAAAAACAAATAGCCTCTTTTCCAACTTGATGTTAACAATGCTTTCTTGTATGGAGATCTTGATGAAGATCTCTATATGACCATCCCAGGGTTCAATGAGAACAATAAAAATAAAGTTTGCAAACTTGTCAAGTCCCTGTATGGCCTAAAACAAGCTCCCAGGAAATGGAATGAAAAACTTGTCAGTGTTTTAAAAGAAAATAATTTTGTTCAATCTGTCAATGATCATTCTTTGTTCACCAAAACAGAGAATAACAAGTTTATTGCTCTGCTTGTTTATGTGGATGATATTGTCCTTACTGGAAACTGCATTGATGAGCTAAACCTATTCAAAGAGTTTCTAAAATCAAAATTTCATATTAAAGACTTGGGAAATCTAAAATATTTTCTTGGCATTGAGGTTTTAAAACTGGGAATGACATTTGTCTCTCCCAAAGAAAATATTGTCTTGAACTCCTCAAAGAATTTGGCCTTCTTGGGTGCAAACCTGTGTCCACTCCTATGGAACCCAACTCTGTCCTTCCATACATTCCTACTGCAGATGATCCCTTACTTGTCAACATCAGTTATCTGAAGTTAGGGAAACTTATCTATCTCACCCATACAAGACGACATCTCATACTCAGTTCATTGTCTGCAGCATAATATGCATTCTCCCTTGAAATCTCATCTTGAATGTGCCCTCAATGTACTGAGATATCTAAAAGGAGCTCCAGGAAAAGGTCTAAGGTACAATTTCAACAACTCTGAAAATCATCTTGAAGGATATAGTGATGCTGATTGGGCCAATGCAAGAAAAACCAGAAAATCTCATCAGGGTATTGTGTTTTCTTTAATGACTGTCGATCTCATGGAAAAGTAAAAAACAAAACACTCTTTCAAAATCTTCCACAGAGTATAGATCTATGTCTACTGCTGCTTGTGAAATCATTTGGATTCAAAAAATCTTAAAGGATCTAAAAGTTGATATTAATCTCTCTGCTAATCTTTTGTGATAACAAATCTGCTTTATAACTTGCTGTCAACCCTGTTTTCCATGAAAGATCAAAACACTTTGAAATTGATGTTCACTTCATCAGGGGAAAAATTGCTAGAGGTGTTATAAGTGCTAAAAATATTGGCTCTTCAAACCAAACTGCTAACATTCACTAAAACCTCCCTGTCTATCAGCATAAATTTTTGTGTGAAAAATTGATATTGTTTGATATGTTTGCCCATCAGATTAAGGGGAATGTTAAATTTTGGGGTATCAATTTGTGCAAACATATCATTATCCCAATTGCTAATGGCTTTCAAGTTATGTTCATTGAGAGATTCTACAGTTAATCATGGACAAAGAATAAAATGTTTAAAGTTCCAAGATGCTTTTAGTTTCTGCTGAAGCTATACCATTTCTGATGAGTCATTTATAGCCGTTAGAGGGGTCTTTGTGTAACTTAATCTCCTATTTAATAAGTCCCTTAATCTAGGGTTACACATATTGGTGTGTGCAGTCATTGTTACACCTCTTCTCCTCTTCGATCATTTCATTGATCTTGTCTTGTCTTTGTACCCATGATTATTGTCTCATTGACATTAATCTAATCCTGTAACATTTTGGATACTATTGTAAACTTAATCTAAGCTGACTATTGTGGCTTAGGTTTGAATAAAGGTTCTATTGTTCACCTTGTGTTGCTTATACTTTCGTACACTAAATATGGGAAA
The DNA here is from genome assembly GCA_910596185.1 of Chrysanthemum makinoi. Lineage (NCBI taxonomy): Eukaryota > Viridiplantae > Streptophyta > Magnoliopsida > Asterales > Asteraceae > Chrysanthemum > Chrysanthemum makinoi. Next base: position 71,356,949 of record OU343225.1, on the reverse strand, counting down.
CGCGATGTTTTGTTTGACCCACATAGAAATGAAAGGAATAATCGATACACAAATGCAGTTATACCATATTAATCTTCGTGTGATCTAACATAATCGACATGAGAAACATCCAGCATCATCCATACAGTCGACTATTTATTACTTCAATTAACTAAAGGAGTCAAAATCTTAAGTTACAAAGGACTCGACCAAAGGGATGACTAGCTGTGGTGTATATATGTGTATATTATGCATCGTTAACCAGGCAGATATTGATTGTAGATCAATGTGTCTGCTTTTCTAAAGTTGAACTTTTCTTCTATTTTGTTGCTGCTGATTTTCATTCAAACATTCCCATGCGACCCATGAACGGCAAGCTCAGCTTGATTGTCCAACGGCATGTACTGTGCCATGATGGCCCTGATCTCAGAATCCATGTATGTCTGCGCAAAGAATACACAAAGAAACTGTAAGAATAATATGCATTTACATGAACAGTGAAAATTCCACATTAGAAAACAACAGATTTTAGTTGAAGTATTTAATGTTTACCCGAATTCGGTATTTGTAGAATGCGTATCCTACAGTTCCGGCAACTGCCAAACCAAGAATGATGAACGACAAAAATCCCCATCCAACTCCCGATGTAGCATCTTTACCTATTCACCAACAAGTATAGTGACCATATGAAGCTAATGGAAACGAGTACTTTCTAAACCAATGTTGTTATAGGAAACGAGAGAACTCACTTATACATATGTCGTGTTCTCTAATGTAAAGCAAATCGCCACCACACTGACATTCATAACTACCCCATGTATTTTTGCATTTGCAATCGGGACACTGACAAGCCGTCTTCTCTTCACATTCATCTATGTCTGAAATTTAAATAGTAAAGATCAAAACCATATATATCATATTCAACATTTCAGGGTCTATACTATAATAGCAATTGACACAAGTAGCCTTATTAGATAATACATAAGGTTAATTGTTGCATTTCTATATAAAATTATGAAATTATCAAATTTTATGTATTATGGCAAGAGATAATATATACCTTCACATATTTTAACTCCATCCCCCTTAAATCCCGGTGGACACTTCATAACCCTTAGTATGATTTATCCTATACGAAACCAAAAAATAAAGTGAAACGGAGCATAATATAACGACTAGTTCCTGATTTGGTTCACTAAATATGTCTGTCCATAAAAGACAGGAGTGGGGGATCACTAACAATACAAGCAGAATATGTGCTGCCCTGCTGGCTATCTTTCCAACATCCTCCATTGTTAAGCCCGCAACGTAAAGCTCCTGAAGCTGCAACATAGAAAGAAAAAAAAATGGCCATCTGTGAAACGGTGTGGTCCAAAACGCGTTAATCTAGTATACATTAGAACAATACAGATTACCTTCACATTTTGTGTAACCATCGCCGAAAAACTTTACACCCTGCACGATCGGGCATTGACACACTCTGCCCCTGAAAGTATCCTACAAGCATACAACCAAAACAAGATTCTAAAAAATACCCAAAAAAGGGCGGGCGAAATACCATGAGAAAAAAGCTATGTTTACCCTGCATGCTGTGATATTTGAAGACTTGTCAATCCAGCATCCACCATTGTTTTCCATACACTCATTTGTTTCTATTCCTGAAAGAAACATACATCACCACTCGCTATACTGCTATACGACGTTGTCCTAGTGAATTCATCTTTAAAAGTAGATACATCTATTTATAAATTATTTCTACTTAATTATTAAGTGTCTATGGTCTGGGGCAATAAGGAAAAGTACATGTAATAGCGAAAGTGCAACTGTAAACTGACCATCTCTTAAACAAATGACTGGTTCGGTTGTCTCCTCGAATCCTGAACAAATTGCCTTTAGAACCGTTCCCTTATCGAGCTTACCTGAATCAAACCGTGGTTAATTGGATATCAGATGTCTGTTTCCGAATATCCATATAGCTAGGTAGAACATTCATAATCTTACATTATCAATGTTTGTTATAAAGTAAATATCACACATTTTGTAATCTAGCTAGACAACTTACCACGGAATTGTCTGCCGTTAACTATAAGAGTTGGCAATATTGTGACGTCTCCCCGGTTGCCTTTACCTATCTGAAAAATTATAATATTAATCATAGTAGACGGTTCTCGACAATTCCAAAAACTATAGCAATATGTGAATTGTAACTTAATATCTTGTATAATAAATTCAAACCTGAGCTTCTTGCTCGGCCTTGAGCACTGGGTTCTCCACATCTGCTTCTGTGTCGCCTACACATTCTCGAATCTTCTTCACATCAACACCTGAGAAAAGTAGCACAATTAAGAAGATAAAAGAATCAAGTTTGTTTTAAAACTAATGAGGTCCTAATTTACCATCTCAATCTCAATCTCAATTTCAATAAGATATATAGCAGAGTTTATGGCTTTATGCTATGTATCGAGAACGCTTAAATTGAAATGTAAATATGAAAATTCGCGTGTACTCACCAAGTGATGCGATTACATCTTCTGCACACTCTTTCGTATATCTTTCCTCTTTCATAGGACAACGAATAGCAAAATCCGTCACGTAATCCCACCAAAGCCATGGTTTTCCACTTTCATTTGCGACCTTATAAAAACATGCCTGCCTTAAATTTTGAACAACAACGTCTTTTCCGTCATACCCACGACTAAAATCCTCCTCGGGATCAGGTGCACAATATCTTCCATGATTAATACATTGAGACTTGCATTGTTTGCTCAAAATGAAAGCCTCGGGACAATACCAAGTAATATAATGTGGCGTAAATTGAGTGTAACCTTTTTTTTCGAGTATTTGAGCAACTCCCTTAAAGTCTTTAACAAACTGTTTCTGACTATCACATTTTCGTCCACACTCGTCGTTACTATTAGTCCAAAACTCATATTCAACTCGATCATCAGGGTGTGGCAGTGCTTCTCTCCAATCAAGATTCACTTTTACCATTTCGGGCTTTCTTAATGCTTTTTTAATGGCTTCACCAAGTGATTGACTTATGAGTGTGGATGGGATAGATATGTTTTGTAAGTAATTAGATCCTGCATTTCCTTCTTCTGGCGTGTCCATTGTGATCAATGGCTCGGGCCGGTCGTCAGCAACAAGAATAGCGGCCGCTCCTGCTTTTTGTGCGTTCCATGCCTTTAAGGTAAAATAACAGTCTGCTATAACACGAGAGTGAACTTAGAAAGGGGTCATATAGTAATTTCGAATAAGGAACGTGCTTTTTATTAATTTGAATGTCATGTAATATATACTACCTTACCATTTGTGCTCAAATTCTAAACAGTTTAAGGAACCACATTGTTATAGATCCTTCAAATGTATTACTACGGCCATTATTATATGAGTGCTTGCCGATTCTAACTTAATGACCAACCGGACATAAACACAGAATCAATCAACATGCCATGATCAATGAGAAACCAGAGAAACAATAAAGAAGAAACGATCAAATGGACTAGAAGGAGAAATTTACCGCCGCGATCAACAAGAAGGAAAACAGGAAGACCGGCACCGGATTTGAAATTAAAAGAGACATCATCAGTGAAGCTATTGCAAGCCTTTTGATTAGATTTTGGATACACAACAGCACCAGCTAATGTTCCACCATATTGAGGAACACCAAAATTACCAATAGCACATTCATATGTATCTTTTAAATTTTGTGGTGATGTCACCCTCAAACTATTCTTCTCAACCACAAATCTAGCCAATGTCGATTCAGACATCAACAAGATCAAAACACAAGTTGTGAACCATAGTTTTCCTTCTTTCATAATTTCTTCGCAGAAAAAAGTTAAACTAAGGGAATGTCAAAATATGGCTTTGATGCAAATTTTTAGTCTCGTTCAATCAAATGGCTTAACGTAATAAAGCAAACATCGATTTTGAGGTTAAATTTTTGCGAAGCCTCTAAATCTAGAATATTAAACTTAACGTTCGACTTTTTTTTTCATAAAATTGACATTAGTTTCAGTTGAACAAAATAAGGAAAAGACAAAGGTATGCAAATGTGTAGTATAACTTGTGAGACTAAAATGTTCTCTTGTCTACAAGTGTAAATCATAGAGAAGTTTACAAATAGAGAAATAATCGAGACTCTTGTGGTATAAACCATCAGTTGATCAAGTCTTTGTTTCAAGAACAATTCTAAAAATAGTTATTTTAGTTTAAGTGTCTGAAAATAGGATCTTCAGATTCAAATATTATTCTAAATTAGGATATTTTGGTTTTTCTTAAGACAATCACTAGACTCCATATACAGTAAATGTTAACCCGAGACCCAAAAAAGAGACTAAAAAAATAAAAATAATAAAAAAACAAAATGAATTGTGTACATGATATGATATGTGACATGTGAGATCATTTGAGTGTTGACACCATATATATGTTCATGTTCATGTTCATGTTCATTTGACTAATATTTGTGTTCATGTTATTTGAACATGATATGTGAGTCATGTTATTTCAACATGATATGTGACACGTAAGATCATTCGAGTGTTGATAATTTGATGTGCAAACATGAACCACGGGTATGTTTAGCGAAATGAGTTGGAGTTGAGGCTGGAACTCGAGCTAGAGCTTATATTATAAACAGAAAACTGAGTCTTATATTTTTATAAAATTGTTTGGAGATTTAGTTTGAGCTGAAACTTATAAATGTAAAATCGCATAAAATACATCAAATTAATTTCAGATATATTTAGAGCGGCTGCTTGATAAACCGTTACATTTTAAAAAGTATTTTTTTTTTTAAAGTGAATTTCTTATAAGGTGAAATTTTTTTAAAAAGTATTTAACTAATTTAATAGCAATGCCTTTACATAAGCTCGTTTTTAAGGCAATGTGTGGTGAGTTCAAATTATTATTGAGCTTTCTTAGTTAAAAGTAAGCCTGACTTTTTTAAAGAGTTCATTCTCATACAACAATGATGATGACAACAGTATGACTTCAATCTTCTTAAAAAGACACTACTACTTATTATGTGAGGGTCAGGGCAGAAAGACAGAGCAACTATTTCACGAGCTTGTCAAAACAAAGCCACAAGACATTCCGAAATAATGGAAACAGTCGCCTGTTTATACTGATGGAGTCAACCATAGCTCAAAGTTACACATAACAAGGAACATATAAGAGTCGATCTATTTTACATCTGATTTAAATCAATTCAAGTCACTTTGCATAGGTATGCTCCAAAGCACGAACATTAAGATATGTTAAACTAAGCCTTGTCCACCTGCAATTCAACAAAATGGGTCAGTTTTAAATTTATCAGCGGGTCAAATCGGCATATGTAAATTATTGACAAAGAAGTGAAGATGTTTTACCTTCCTCATCAGGATGAACAACCTCTGATCAAGCTCAAACTTAGCTGCAATTGAAGGGTCACCCCTCAGCAACATCAACAAACCACCAAACGAAACATAAATGTCCCTGATAAAACAATGTTAAGATACAAGTCAGCATGATGAAAATTTATCGATAAGATAATAGTAGATGATACTAAAATGATCCCAACTTACGCTTTAACATTGTTTCCTGAGCCTTCTTCTGAGATCCTATACAACTTTCCATGCATCACGTATTCAAATTTGTCAGCAAGTGACTTCCTGCCACCCTGGAAATAAGAAAATAATTAAGTAAAATATTTGCCTAAATATTATTTTAATATTATTTCAACCTTAGGTTTGCAACAAAGACATCCATAGAACAGCGTAGATTAGCTATTTGCCGAAAACATAAGGTTCGATTCGTTCATGTTATTTCCCTCTATTTCCATGTGAATAAACAGAGAGGAGCACAAAATGACCCATTTGACCCAAACCCATTTTGACCCCGACTCCATCCTATAAATCTATTACATTTCAATGGAAGAGTGAGTGTTGAGATTACCGGAGAAAAAAATCCAGAGTCGGGAGTTCCATCCAAATTCAAGGTGGTTGCTAGAACCATCATAAATTTCTCACCAACATGCATAGGATATATATCTGTATTCACATCCAGCTGCATGTACATATCAAACTGATCGCTCCGTGCTTCGACACGATTAACTACAAACCACATTTTCAAACAAAACATATATTACTTTGTATTCATTAGTAATCATCAATCATGCTGTATAAACTAGACACCTTTTAGTATCCGCTAATTGTCAAATAACCTCAAAATCAAATACTATAAGACAGAGCAGTTTGCGAGTAATGTATATTATATTCACTTTTAAAATTGGTAATATCAGAGACCAATTGACATTTTTACACATTCAATGCGCCATTTGTGACAATTTTACATATACAATAAGCATAGTTACAAAAAGTCTCATGCTAAGGTGTCTGCAATTTAGTTTTTACTCTAATGCACCCAACTCAACATTCTTATGCTTATCTTGTACGCTTGCAGAAGCCCACATAAGCTTCACGTAACTGTATCAGAATTTATTTAACATGTGTACCTTCTATTGGTCTTGAGACCAACAAAGACCACAAATCTCGTTATGCCTACATGAAACCGGGACAATCAAAACACTTGATATTCATCGACTATACACTAAGCAAAGAGTTAAATCAATACCCGTAAGTATGATAACTTGATAGCTACCTTACGACGTCAGATTCGACTAAAGCTACATATTTAAGCTCCACTTCACCAAGATTGCTTCAACTTTACTTATTCTACTTATAGACAGCATACGACCCCTATTCTTCAGATAATATATTTGGTGACACAAGTCACGATTTCCCTATATACATTCTTATGCAAGACACTCTATTTCAATAAGCTATTTTCTCTGCGATAACCAATAACGTTCAAGCTGACTAAATGGTGTCAGACTAAACTCAATTATATAGCTTGACTAATCTTCTAGATGCAGGAGAAGATGCAGGCCCAAGCTAGGATCGTGGAAAACATTCAAGCTCCACTCAAGAGCTTGGAACTATCGTTCAAAAGTATATTATATCAACACCTACATAATAATCTAGAAGCTACATAAACTTGAACTTTGAGAATAAAGGGTATTTAGCATTTTCTTATTTAAATACTTATCTACTAATGAGTTTAGCAGATAAGCACTTGTACGCATTTGCACAAAACTGCTATTTTCTTTCACCATGATTTGTACTTATTTGTTCTGTTTGAGTTAGCAAAATCAAACACCTTATACGGGGTGTCTTTAGATTAGCTTATTTTTCAGTCTTATGGGCTTATTTGAAATTAGAAATGACAATAAGCTCAATCATTCAAGCTTATGAGCTTATAAACTTGAGCTTATGGATTCATCCATAAGCTCAATCTAATAAGCTCATAAGCCCTAAGAACTGAGCTTATTAGCTTTTCAAATTTCAAACAAGCCCATAAGACCGAAAAATAAGCTAATTTAAAGAAACCCATATAAGGTGTTTGATTTAGCTAACGCAAACAGAACAAATAAGCACAAACCTTGGTGAAAGAAAATAGCAGTTTTGCACAAATGCGTACAAGTGTGCTAAACTTAATAACTTAATCTTAAATAAGCTACCAGGGCATTCAAAACATGTTATCGTTTCGCAACAAGTCCATAAACTACCCAAATTAAACATCAACCAAACACCCCCTAAATAATAACTTAATCTTAAACTTTATCGAAAACAACGAAAAATATACCTTTATCGAATTTTTTGCCATCTGGGTCAAGCTGATCGACCCTAAATATATCTTCAAACAATGTCTCAACCATTTTTTGATACCCACCTACAAAATAATATATCAAACTATTTAATTAAAAGGTTAGTATGAAGTTTATAAAATTGATTAAATAAATGGGATAAAAAGGGTTTTACTTGAATTCGTGAATGATACCCAGAGAGGTGGTAGCAGATTGGTGGAATGGTCTTTTTTAGGGGTTAGGGTTTTTATATGGTGGTGGAGTTCTTGTGTCACGTGGGTTGCACGTGATATAGAAGGTAATAAGTGCTAACTCCTAAAAATATAAGTTTTGCTATACCTAAAAAATTGGCAAAATAACTTGTCATGCTTTGATTGGTGTATTTTGTTATAGCTTTTCTCTTTTTTTTTAATTAAGTCAATCAAATTATGATAACTCATTTTGTAATTTTTTTTATAAAAAGTTCATCAATAATAAAAAAACATTAATAATAATTCAAATAAAATTAAAACATTACAACAATAACTAAAAACTTAAACTAATAATCTAAGTTATAGTACGCTTTGATTTCTAGCTTCATCTCTATTAGCTTATCTTGTTACTTTAGGGGAAAATTTTCGTCGATTCGTAAATTATAGAACAAGATGTCTTTGTCCCGTTTTTTTTTTTTTTTCCTGACTAATTCAAGTTTTCAACGTTGTAGTGCAAGTTCCTCTCTTTTAAACTCCGATACTTCCAGACTGCTTCCTAAAAATCCAACTCCCGATTCTTCAACTTTATATAGGAGTCTTGTTGCTCCTTCTTCTTTCCCCAGCTTGCCGACTTCATGCTTTTTTATTTGTCAATTACCAAATCAACAAGACTTCTTTCCTACAACAGATGAAGATCCAGAATGAGATAAGGAGGATGTTTTCTTCTTAGCTCGGTCACGACCAATTGGTCGCTCTTCTCGAATCTCTTCCTCAGAACCACCCACTTCATTGTTCAAATCTAAACCATTGTGCACAGACCCAGAGGTGGTTTCGAAAGCTTGGATTTTTGTTACCCTTTGTTTTCTGATAAAAAGAAGGCATCTCAACATCTTTTCAAGCACGATGATCGTTCAAAAACCAACACGACTCCAATGTAAAGGGATGTTCGTAGCACTTCGTATTTCGCACACGCTTGTTGGTACACAAGGAGGTCACTTGACCCGATATCGTTCCTCCGTTCGACATTAACGAGGATGGCATAAAAAGCACCAATTTTCAGACGAATCCTATTTTTCCATTTGCTAGTAATGGCATCATACCCTCTCTTTTCATCCATTTCTTTCTTAAAGTAAGTAATAACCTCCCCCCAAAACCCCTACTTTTCATAGTGTTTCCTCTCAAGCTATTTTTCGACACATCACACCAAGCTCTACACAATGCGACCTCTTCATCCGTTGTCCATGGTTTTGACATATCCTTGTTATCATTCTTTTTGGCCTTTGAAGCACGTTTTGAACCCTTCTTAGCTTTGACGGGTGACACCTCTTCGACGGGAGAGTTGTTTTCAACTGGAGCCGAACTGTGGCCGAACCGTGACCCGTAGAATAATCTTAACTCGGAAAATAATCTTGACACGGATAATAATCTTGATTACCGTGACCAACCTTGATCGAAACCTTGACCCGCATAAAAATCTTGACTAGAAAATAAGTTCTCCATTTCCATATAAAGATTAATACAGTTAAGGGGAGAATATACTTGATTTGGTTTGGGAGACGATGACGATGAAATAGTAGGACGATATGGAGCATTTGGTGATTGGAATGGATGATTTGGTTGGTTGTTATACGGAGGATTGAATGGACGATTCAGATAAAATAGGTTATGATTTTTGTGGTGGTTGTCGTAGTTGTGTTGGATATTGTAAAGTTATGGGTCGAAAGCGAACGGGTGGTGAGACACCGGATAATTGGAAATTCAGATCTGATGTTAAATGTGGAACGCTTTGTAGAAGTTGGGATCTTGCGGTTTTAGATTTGGGAGTTTTCTTATTAGACATTGTAAGTTTAATACAAGAGTACAAGAGAAAAATAGTTTAAATTTGTGTATAAAATGGTGAAATGAATGAGGTATTTATAGGGTAAAGGGTTTAAATTTGAAAGGTCAAGTATACGACCTTCAATTCCTCCGACCCTCAACGACCGAATCACCCACAACAAGGATGACCGACAGCGACCCTCTTTGACCGAGGGTCGACCAACCTTATTGCGCCTAGCCTTATAAATGGAAATCAAGTATGTGACATAGATGTAAGGGTGAGCATCGGTCCGGGACCGGACCGAGACCGACAAGACCGAAGACCGAATTAAGGTAAAAACTGGGACCGAGACCGAGACCGAATGTGGTCGGTCCGGGCGTCGGTCGGTTCGGTCCGGTCTTGGTCAGTCCGGGTCTAAATAAGCAAATTTGGTTTTTTGTGGACCAGAAATTTGGGCTGACCGGACCAGAGACGAAATAAGGTAAAAATTGGGACCGAGACCGGACCGCCGGTCCTTCGGTCCGGTCGGTTTTGGTTAGGTCCGGTCAGTTTTGTCGGTCGGTCCGGTCGAAACGATCGGAATGCTCAGCCCTACATAGATGTATATGCCTAACTCATATGACCATTTCTAGTCCTTTCACTTAGCATCTAACGAGGTTTGAACCTAAATCCTCTTATTACAGTGTGTTGTCAATAGGCACTTTACCTTCTTATTTTTAAAGTGAAAAAATAATTATTACTGTAAATTGATGAAATTTTCTTTTAGAAAAACAAACTAATACTGTATATACAAGTATCTCACACAATTCTCAAATGGATTTGAACTAGTCGTTTAGTTAGAACATCTCTTTAAATAAAGCTATCAACACCACCAACATGATAGCGCTAATAAAACTGAACCGACTCTAAAACTTACAATTACAATAACACCAAAAGCAGACATTCGAGGGTAGATACTTAGGGTGCGTTTAGTTGGAGAATAAATTCTCTTGTTTTCTATCTCTAGTTTTGTAAAATTTGGATGGGAAATATATCTCCACAAAACACTTAAAAATATAGAAAATGCGTTTAGTTGATATTTATTATTTTATTTTTTGAAGAAGGAGGAGGATTGGGGTTCTGAAAGGAAAACAAGGAAAACAACTAAATTGTTTAATTTTCCTTGTTAGATTAGAATAGGAGATTTTGTGTTTTGCAAAACATTTTGTTGGAAAATGATAATTTGAACGCGATTTCTATTTTCCTTGTTTTCCACAAAACATTTTGTGGAAAACAAAGGTGTTTTTCCCCAACTAAACGCACCCTTATTATAGATGAATCACTGGTCCTTAATAGTGTTCTTGAACGTAAAAATATAGCAACGTAACAATAAAGATTGAAAGAAAAAAGGCATATAAAAACAATTACCACTGGCGAAAAGTATGTTTTCTCATTTTTGCGTAGTCATACATACCTTCCAAAAAAGGCAGTCAAGTTCAACTAGTACAACACTTTCTATCATCGTTCCACAACATCCAACTCCATCATCTCATAACAGGAAAGGCATAAAAACCCTGGAGTTGGAACCGTAGGTTAGGAGCACGTTTTTATACATACACAACATGGACTTTACAAGTACAGCAGACCAGATTAATGAAACTGTAAATCATTCTCGTTTGTCTTCTGCTAGATCTTCCGTCAGCCCAATAAGATGATCGGTTGACCCAAGTCCTTTCTTTTCCTTCCTTTCCACCACCATTCCAACTTCACCACCCTCAACTTTCACTCCAGTTGTAAGCGATATGGCCTCTTCGTCATAGTCATCTCCTGTGTCCCCTCCATATGCATATCTGCAATGCCACACAGGAAACAAATTACTTTTGCACACGACAAACATGTCGCTTAGAGGTGGCAAGTTGTTTCGGTCAAAACAGATCATTTCTTTTGGTATGTCAAACAGTATTATAGTAACTAGCCATAGATTAAAAATTAAGAGTAAGAGGAGAATGTAGCACTTCTAATGGAACCACAGGTAAATTGTCCCATACACCATACGCCCACAAATGTTTTAAGGTTGAAAACACAGAAACGCACAATCTAAGAGAAGCACGATAAGCAAAAGATGTCGAGAATATATTACCTAGTGGGATTGCGAGAAGGAGCCCAAAGAATGCATATAACTACCAAGAGAGAATAGGCAAGCAGTGACCAAAAAGTGGGAATAATCCAGTAGATACGCCATAGCTCACTTATCGGGTCAGTTGCATTAAAGTACAGCTGCAGCACTCAGTATTGAAGTGTGAAAATATTAGCAGAAATAAACAGAACATGAAAATCAAAAAATAATCCCACCGATAAACAGTACCTCATAACCAATCCAAGCAATCGATAGGAGCACAAAAAGTGCAAGGGCATTTGTGAACTTTCTATAAACCTCGAGTTTAGCAATGCTTCTCCGCATCTAAACATCATAAATCGGAACTACAGTAAGAATAATAATAATGACATTTACGGGTAAGGATGACAGACTCAGCAAATTTGGTCTAAAGATAGGCTACTGTCTGTGCACAACCTATAGTAACCATTATGTATACTTGTTACTTGAAAATGGATAAAGCGGGTCGAGTTGGGAATTAGGTTAACACGGGTTCGGGTCAAAAGAGGTCAACAGATCATGAAATAGGTTTTCTTCAATAACTTTATAACACGGTGGAGGATTTTTAAGGACAACATTACCTGAAGCTTCTCCAAAGTCTTGGATAACGATGAGAATATCCACAGAATAAACCATGCATCCAGGAACGCAACAGGCAATACCAAATACAACTTGGTTTTGCCAGAAAAGTCATTAATGTTTCCCAAGTGTTCAACAAGCTCAAGTGCCTCAGAAGCAACAAAATATACAGCACCAAGAATCAGCACTTTTGAAGTTACACCACCAAGTGTGGGTCTCACCACACCATAGCCCATCGAAACAACCAAAAGCAGTAACCGAGAAAGAGTCTTCTTAACAGCACTAATGGTTACTGCCCATACTGTAATACCAAACGGCCTACTTCCAGTTGCACTAAGATTTGAATAATCAAAATACCAAAGCGCCATTTCACACATCCCAAGAGCAATTATCGACGATATGTGAGAATGCAACTGCATTAAGTTCTTCCAGAACTGGACAAATCTTAGAAACCAGCCAAGCCCGAGGACAAGGTAAGCCAAAGACATGACTCCGTAGAAGGTCATGAGAGGGACCATCTTCCCAGACAAATAACCATCCGGGTTCCTCCATACAGTTCTTCCGGAAATAGTTGTACCCTTGAGTTGCGGATCACAATACATAAAATAAAGGTAATACATTCCGGTTTTATTTATCTCGATTGATTGAGGAGCCATTTTGGCTTCTGGTTCCTTTCCTGCAAAGAAGGTTTGGATCCGTATTGGCCATTGAGGGTTGTCGTCATCTTTCTTGATAATAACCTCTCCTACAGTGCATGACCCATCTGCAGCAAGTTTCGGGGTGCAACAAAACACATGAGAATCATTTTTCAAAAAGTTGACTCCAACCCTTTCTCTATCTTTCACCTCGAATATTATAGCTTCGACTAATCCAGTTTTACTCTGCATTTCATTTTGAATCTTGGCTGATTCATCTGTCCTCTTGAAGGTTACGCTCTCAAACCTGAAATTACATCAATGCATAGGTTATAAGATTATTGCAGCAAGCGAACCTAAATGAACTCAAACTTTCAGATCTCGAATCCCATTACTAGTCACATACGTCAACTGAAGTCCTAATCGAACTCAAACTTTCAGATCAGTAAGTAAACAGATAATTCAACACACTTAACAATGAGCCCCCTGGGAATATACGATTGATATAACAATCCTAGAGGCATGGCACTCATGTTCGCATTTCGGTTACTATACCGATTACCTAGCGAACTGGCTGATTATGCATCTTAAGCTTAGGAGACCTAGGGGAACTCACAAGGGGTTGCTCTTTGGGAATATAAGTTGATGGGTACCCCTCTAGAGTTTAGGGACAGTACCGTGTAATATAACACTTCCCATCCAATTCAATGAAAACCAAAAAGCATTGCCGTATCAAGGTCAACATTTATGCATCATGTTACGTGATATGCATGCTTATGGCTCCATGAAGATCAAGACATCAAAGGTCCATAAAGAGATCATTATAATCGGACGAACTACTGCTTCCCTGAAAAACTGCAGTTGAGCAGTAAATCCTTGTGCAGAGCAATCAACTGATCTATCACACAATCTCAATCAAGCATCTCCAATATGCTACACAACTAAAACCTAAATCAAAAAGTAGTTCCAACACTGATTCCAACATGAGAATCTTGTCAACTAGCCCCAATAGAACTGATGAAACAAAGAGGGCGAGGAATATTTGGCTTTTGAGAAAGACAACTAGACAAAAAAAACAATCGAAAGTACAAAAATTATCTTTCAACGTCAGCCATTTCTCTCTAATCATGTTTCATGAGTATAAAGAGGCATAGCCAAGCTCCATCTACAGTTGCTGTACTTTCATATATAGCGGAGTACTATCCAATCAAAACTAGTACAAACGTATTCATTAATCATGCAGAACTACATCACAAAAACAGAATTCCTTCACACGGCAATATGTCATCACAATTCCTAGTAACCAGCTACCAAAATCAAAAGAGCTAGCCTTGGATGCTCACTCTCATGTTTTCACCAAACAATTTTAACAGTTCCGTACCTTTTTCTTTGCATTCGGATTTATACTTCTTTTACATAATCTAGCATAACTCGAAATATTGTACTCAACCAGCAGCAAAATGTAGCAGCTTGGCAACCATAACTATCAAAAAGGCAAACTGGATTACTAGAACCACTAGGGGTGCAAAGTTATTGGTTGTCCATAGTATTTTGACTAAAGAGGCCTGATTTACAGTTTCAGTTTCCACTGAAGCTTGTCCTAGATCCTTGCCGATATAAGGCTAGAGACATCGAACATGCTCATTACTAAGTGCCAGCAATTGCAGAACAGTAATCCTTGTTATTATAGATCATTCAAATACGTAGAACCTCATCCGCAGCTTATCGGGTAACATCAAAGTACTCATTCAACCAATCAATCAATCTAGGTTATAATAGACCTACTTATGCAACTCAATCTCATCAAAACAATTGTGGTACGTCGCTGTCGTCGCATATTAGCTCTTAAAATAACCTAACAAACAGAGATCGCTAACATCATCACACGAAGTTTGATTAATCAGCGGTTACAAGTAACAATAATTGCAAATAACAAAAACAGTCACTAAACAAACATCACGTATCAGCTCCAAAAACTGAAACATTCACTATTAATATAAACTAAGTTCAAAGCTGAAATACTCACTATTAACACTCGAAAAACTAACATATTCACTATTAACAGAAATTAAGCTACACAACACTACACGTCAATAACATAACCAGTGCACGTAACTTAAAATCAACCTAATGAAATTAATCTCCTCAAACAAACGAACCTAACAAACACAGATCAACTACGCCATCATATGAACTTCGAACAACACTTATTGAAAGTAGTAAGTAATCTAAACTAACGTAAAAACTGAAAGTATAAGCTCTAGATACTAAGTTATTCACTAGTAACACAAAATTAATCTACTCACAACAAGCTAACCTAACAAACACATATCAATTACATCATCACACGAATTTCAATTGATCAGTGATTACATATTAAAACACAAACCTTTCAAATTTCGACCTTTTTGTGTATTTTGTTCATGTACAATGACCATTTTACCCTTAAAAAGGGTAAAATGGTCACAAAATACACACAAAAGCCGAAAGTTAAAGGTTTGTGTTTTAAATATAAAAAAAAAAGCTACAGAAGAATAACAAAACGGACAAGTTAGTTGCATTTTTTTTGTTATTATCCCTAAAATAGTAATAACCTAACAAACACATATCAATTGCACCATACTAATTACATACACAAACTTCACCTAATAAGCTATACAACGCTACAGGTTAATAACATAACAAGCGCACGTAACTTAAAATCAAACTAATGAAATTAACCTACTTAAACAATATAATCTACTTGATAATGAATATTTAAAGTAATCGAATCAAAAATTAAAAAGTGAAATGACACATCAATCGCATTACGGCTATGTTTGGCGCAGAGCATTTTGGAGCTTTTTGAGGCGATGAGCGGCGAGAAGTGAGCTTTTTTATTTTTAGTGTTCGTTTGGCAAAGGAGCGGTGAGCTTTGCTATTTTTTAGGAAAGCTCATTTTTCTAATGCTTCTTTAAGAAGCTGTGAGCGGTGAGCATGGCTGTGGCTACTCCACAGCTGCTCACAGCTACTACTAACTCACAGCTACTTTTGCCAAACATAGCCTACATCATATAATACAAGCTTCGATCAAAGGCGATTAAAATAGTTACTATTAACAGTAGTAACTAATCTGCACAAACGAAGCTACCTGATAAACGTGAAAACACATATCGAAAACCGATTTATCCAGCTCTAAAAACTCAAATATTCACTATTAAAAGTAGTAGCTAACTAATCTACACAAACTAACCTAACAAACACAGATCAATTACATTATACTAATTATATCAAAAATTATAAAACTAAAAACTTAAACTAATCACACATTACTCACATTACATCATCGTAAAAAAACTTCGATCAAAGGCGATCAAAATATCTACTATTAAAAGTATAAGCTCTAGAAACTAAACTATTCACCAGTAACACAAAACTAATCTACTCGCAACAAGCTAACCTAACAAACACAAATCAATTACATCATAAAATTCACCTAATAAACTGAAATATGTATTTATTTTTTTTTAAATAATAGTGAAAAAAATGAAATTAGGACCTGATGAATGATTTGCCTTCAATAGGTGAAGTAAGTGTAACTGAATCATTATTATTAGAATTAGTTTGATTAAAATGTTTAGAAGCGAATAAGCCTTCGCTACCACCGTGAAATAAGAACGCGTTTAGCTGTGGTGTGAATAGCTCCTTACGGTATTCGTGAATCGACCCTTTAATCGGTACGATTAGTAATAAATTTATTGCTATTAATAGTAAGTGATTGTGATTGTTGTTGAAGGAGTGAAGAAGTTTCATTTTATTGAATCTGGAAAGAGTGAAGGAAGGGAGGAGTTTGAGACGTGACGTCAACGTGTAATGTAAAGGGTGTGTGGAAGGTTGGTTGACTGTTTGTGTGTGACGGGGAGTTTGGGGGACTTGGGTTGTGATACGGTGTCGTTTTGGGTTTTAAATCTAGGGGTGACTATTCCCGATCGATTACCGACGCCTGATTCCGACCGCCGGAAACCGATTCCGACCGACTGCTACTCGGGTCGGGACTCGGTTCTAGTTTTCCGTGTTCTCGGTACTCGAAATATGTACTATAATTTTATAGTACTTAAACTAATGAAATTATGTAAAAATCCACGAGTGCGCGAACATTATAACTATATAAATGTAAAATATGTACTATAATTTTATAAAAAGATCTTAGATATTATGAAACCATAGATTTAAGAATTGTCACAATATTTAACAAAGTTATTAGAGCACAATGTGCCATAACTACTAAAAAGCTCTTCATTCGGGACTCACGGGTGCCGCATCACTATAACGAACATTCACAACTAACCCCTCCCTCATAACAAACCTCAACTTACTCATTTGGGGCAACCACTTATAACTTTATTTTTTTTTATTCAAATTTCCAAATAAACTAAATTCATTTAATTAAAAATAAAAATACAATACAACACAATAAAAAATATACGAAACATAAAATAAAAATACGGTAAAAAACATACGCACTATCAAATTTAAACATATAAACGTATTAGTTTTACACTTTTGAATTACAAAAAAAGATCAATACACCCCTTTTTTTTTTAAATAGTACAGTTCGAGCGGGATTATTAAAATTCAAATTCAAATTCAAAATCAGATTCAAATTGGAGCGGGATGATTCAAATTCAATTAAAATTCAAATTCAAAATCAAATCTGCCTATATATACAACTCTACCAGAGTTGTTTATCACACACAACTCACACACATATATTCTCAAAAATGTCTCGAAAACTTCTCAACAATTTAATGTCCAACAACCTGCCAGAACTACATTTCCACAAGAAGATGAAGTTTATTCAACTCCACCAGAAGATGTCTTTCGGTATTCCAACCGAAAAATGTATTTGTAAACACTTCATGCACCTCTTAACAATCCACTTGTTAACACTCCACCTGTTAGAATTTTATTACCCGTTATATTATTTGTCTAAATCTCGTGCACGAATTCTAAAACTAATGGTAGTATAAAGATGATAAAGATAGTTCAGATTACTCTAATATAAACATATTTGATAAGTATGACTAATTAAGTGGAATCCCATTCAAACTTAAAGAAAAAGCGACTGCATGAATCATGTTCCAGTTTTCCATCTCATTGTCCATTAGGCCATGTACCTAAATTACAAAAGCAAGAGCACTACTATATGTCTAAAAAAATGTATATTCTTTTACTTTTTATCACAAATTAATAAATTTGAGAATTCATAATTATTGATCATTCATTTCCTGTTTACAAAATCCAAAGTTAATAGATTGATATAAACTTTGAGAACAATTTTGAAGTGTTACCAAACTACCAAAGTATAAAAAACAGAAAAACATAAGTACAAATATTATATTGTTGTAAATTGAAAGTGTAGACTTTATAATGTTGCAAAAAGTGAGTGAGTATACTTATAATAAATAGGGATTTGATGAGAAGAAATTTTAAATAATAAAAATGAGAAATAATTATAATCAAATATTTGAGAAGCATTAACGTGAATAAGATACACAACTATTCATCTAAATGCTCGTCATTTAGTTTCAAAAGTGAAAATGATGCAAACTAGTATTAGCAATATAGTTGACATATAAAGCACAAAAAATAAAGATGATTCATCTAATTTGTTAAATGCAGCTAATATGTGTATATGCACCTAATTTTAAGTTTGAAATTCATTAAGATTCATCTAAGTGAATAAATATTACATCTAATTGAAATCGATACCTTTTAAATGTATGATCATAGTTATTTTTTTGTCTCATTTTATAAAAAAATCTCATTTTATCTTACCTTTACTTATACTACTTATAAAAAAATACAACTTAGAATGACAACAAAATTATTCCAAACAAATAATTCTTTCCTTATCTCACTTTTGAACTTTGATGGCAACAACTCCACTATCATCCAAAAGATAACATAATGAATCCAATTCACCTTCCATAAATTGAGGAGCTGTTTCTGTCTTCATGACCATTTATAAATTCATTTCCAACCCCAAAACAAATTAATCATTACTTATAACTGGAAAAAATGGCACTTCTTCATTACATGGACACCATTTTAGTCCCATTAAGCTTCTTCATGACATTTGGTTACCATGCTTATCTTTGGTACCAATTCAAGAGCAAACCCTCTTGCACAACAATTGGCATGGAGTCGATCAAGCGAAAACATTGGTTGAAAGACATGAAACAGGTATTGGCTACGTACATGTTATTTGTTTAAGAACCATAATCGCGTTATAGGATTATATTTAAATATAGCTAAACTCATAGTGAGACATAAATCAAGAAAATAACATAAATCTACCTATAAGGTTTTCTATTAGATCGAAATTAACCAAAATCTTGACATGCATATTAAATTTTAATAACAACTTTTGAATTATGACTTGTTATGGTTTTTTTGAGCAGGGAGATGATAAGTATGCTACTTTGGCAGTACAAAGTTTGCGAAACACGTTGATGAGCTCTATACTCGTTGCTATGGTCTCATCCATCATAACAGTTGCCTTAACTGCTTTGGTAAATAACACGTATAGCGTAAAGGATCTCTTCACAAGTTCATTTTTTGGGTTGCATACAACAAAAATACTGTTTCTAAAGTATGGCTCGGCGTTCCTCTTCTTGTTAACTAGTTTCCTATGTAGCTCTATGGCCATTGCAACCTTGATCGATGCTAATTACTTGGTCTATGCATTAGGAGCCGAGCCTGAGAATGACGGGGTTACATCACCATCACCTTCATCATCTCGTAAATACACTAGGGATATTTTGGAAAGAGGGTTTATTTTAGCTATTTTTGGGAATCGGATGCTTTGCATCACGTTTCCGGTGCTCTGTTGGTTGGTTAGCCCGATGGTTTTCGTATTTGCTTCTGTGGTGTTAGTTTGGGGCCTTTATGTGCTTGATTTTGTTTGATGTTGCTAGTTGCTACTAATAAGTGCAACCCATATAGCAAAATGAATTTTGTATGAATCTTGATCATGATACACTTGTATGTCTTGTATAAACTGTTTTCAAATTATTAGGGCCCAAACAATCAGTATTATAAACAACAAACTTTAGCAAATAGATATATATCATTCTATCTTTAAAGATTGTTGTCAAGAGGAAAACTGATCGATTTCAAAGCTCCTTAAACGTACACATACGAGTACTTCATAAGAACAACATCATATTTTGTAACACACTATATACGAAATGATTGTTAAAAGCCCGATGCATTAATTTCCAGAAATGAATGTTAATATAGTTTAAAGTTATAATTTTTTCTAAAACAATCAATTTTATAAACTTGAAATGATGCATAAATGAACTAAGTTGCCTTAGATCTAGTGGTACGTGAGTGTGTCCATCAGTCAAGAGATTGTGAATTAAAGTTTCGTTTAAGACATTTATAAGATAGATGGTATAGCGAGCATGGCTAGTTCGAAAAAGAAAATGATGCATAAAGAGTGGAAACTATCTATTTTCCATGACACACAGATTTGGGCTAATTTAATCAAGGCCCGAATCGTTGTAGGCCTTCAAAACTCAAAAGTGGCAATTAAAATTTTAAAACTCAGCAACCCCAAATATTCAAATTCTGGAAACTCTTAATTAAGTTTCATTTCATATAAGCTTGATTTTAGGCTTGTAGCTAGCAACAATATTGTACTGTTTCAACCTGCCAACATTATTTAGCTGAAAAATACAATAGTTATAAGAAGAATAATCATAGGAGTTATGCATGCATGTTAATAGTTTATCATGCTGGATAATTTAAAAGAGCGTACATCCATCACCAAGCATGGTATGATCGAGAAGAGACCAAGGCTGAAAAGTTTTACTCCGTAATAGACATCAACTGCCATGAGGTTGCATTTAGTATTTCTTGGAAAAACTGAAACATCGACCACTCGAAGCATATTGGCCAACGACCTTAGATAAGCTCATGGATTGCTTTGATCCGATTGTTTAGTAGACTCTAGCTCACTCCAAGTTCAAGACTCCACGATGATTACACTATTGTTTGATATGACTGTATTAGCACTACAAAAAAATATGCCATATGATCACACCATTTTCTACAAAACTT
Organism: Chrysanthemum makinoi; assembly: GCA_910596185.1. NCBI lineage: Eukaryota > Viridiplantae > Streptophyta > Magnoliopsida > Asterales > Asteraceae > Chrysanthemum > Chrysanthemum makinoi. The sequence goes on along the minus strand of OU343225.1, from coordinate 71,335,813 downwards.
TGAAAAATGAGTAAAAATCGACTAAATTGTTTACCCTTAAAAAAATTAGTACCGTATCGTACTATTAGCTCACCCGAAATTAATCAAATCTTTGTTGTTGCTATTAATGGGATGATATGTGGAACCGTCCTTGAGGGTGAACTATCCCCTAGGGCTTCTAAATTTTTAGGGCTAAAAAATTTGTCCGATGGTAATTATGAAAATATGTGCACATGTTGTTCTTAAAAAAAACAGTGAGAAAATATCTTAAATGAGTCACGAATTAGACATTTAAATAACTAATTCACATCATATATTATAAAACGTTGACATATTATTTTATTTTTGGAAAGAAGCATTTTATTGGCACCGAAAATAACTAAAAAAATACAAGGCTTACAGACAACAAAAGTTGAAAGACCTAGGAGTGTTCACAAATAAGGTAATACTCACGTGGAAAATCAAAACCGAACCAAACTGAATAAAACAAATCAAATTTGTAACCAAACCGAATTTGTTAAAACCATTATGAAACAATAGAGAGGAGATTTTCACTACTACACAAACTGGTTTCTCCCACAAATATTTTCCACATATACGTAACTGTGTGAAATTTCACATGGGATACCGACAAATTAAACACCAAATTATTAACCAAAACTCGTTGGGATATGTGTCGTAAATTTCCATATATTTCCCACTATTTACACACTAAATTATTGTTCAACTTTTGTGTAAAATTCGTCGCAAATTTTCACAGATTTACGACAATACTATTTGTGTTGATTAGACATCCGTGAGAAACTTATCGCACATTTCACACATATTAGCTACAACCAAAAGTATGTGGCAAAAGAAAGAGTATCGATACGTAGACGGATCAAAATGATACGCACACATAAAATTATTGTATATAGACCATTATAGCCTTTGAGAATTTTAACCCCTCTATTTATCCTAACGTGTTTTACCATTCTTCATCAATCTGACCTTCGGTGCCCCCAATATACATTCTTCACTTCTAGCACCCATAATTTGAACCTTCGCATTCTTAAACAATAAGGTATACAAGCTATCAATTAATGTTTATATGAATTAACAATTACATTTTAATTTTCTCGTGAGTATGGGTATATATATACACTGCATGAAATTGCCTTATGATCCGTCAATATTAGTTGACCTTTTTGACGAAGAACCTGGATTGTCTAAATGTCTTCTTTTCTGATATTTGAGTGTTCGATAAAGGGTAGGTAATTTGTTAGTGTAGCATGTGTTGGTTTCAGTTGAGTACTACATGACATTTATATGATTACAATCTTCGTAAACATTGTGTAAATGCTATTGTAATGAACAGTGAACACCTATGTATGTAAGCAAAGTAGCCAGCCTTGGTGACCTATATATGTATGGTTTTTTAGCCATACATATATAGTTTCTGGATGCATAAACTTCACCAATAAAAGTCGAGGTTTTTTCACTCATCTCATTCTAATTTTATTTCAAATTTAACAATAATTCAATTTATGTAAATCTAGCTCAGCCAATGAAGTTTTCTGGCGCTAGTCTTTATAAAATAACTTACAGCGACTTGATGTATGATGTATGACAACTTTGGTGCATGAAGAATATATTGTTAAGGGACAGATGTTAAGGGACTTCATATCTTAATTTTATTTCTCATTTAATCATAACTCTAATTATGTAAATCTCAGCCAATGAGGTTTTCTGGCGCTAGTCTTTAAAAAATACTCCCTCTGTCCCTAAATAAATGTCCACGTTTGACTTTTAAAGTCTTACTTATTCAACTTTGACCTTAAATATTTTTGTTTATCTTATATAATACTTGATACGAAATATATATATGAATTGTGTTTTAAATGTATTTTAAGCTGGTATAATTTTTATCAAGTATTATATAATACAAACAAAAATGTTTAAGGTCAAAGTTGAACAAGAAAGACTTTAAAAGTCAAAAGTGGACATTTATTTAGGGACGGAGGGAAAGAACTTATAGCGACTTGATGTATGATGTATGGCGACTTTGATGTATGATGTATGGCGATATATTGTTAAGGGACAGATGTTAAGAATTTATTAATTACTGAAAGATAATATAAGTAAAGACTACCTCAACCCATCAAACGTATATATGGTAACTTGAAAATTGTGAGACGTTAATAATTAAATAAATTAAGGCGGATTCAGAATTCAACATAATAAATTGCACAAAATTTTTACAGACTTTTAAAGGAAAGCATGTCGCCCATTGAATCAATTATATTAACTTTAGCCCCTTTCAAATAGAGTGAAAGTGAAAGCCGCTCTATAGTCCACCATGCTAATAGAATGTCAGCGAGACAAGTAGTAAATTCATTGGTTCACACCAGTGAGCAGAAAAATAGAGCGTAAACAAAGTAAAAAGTCCGGTCAAGACTATATAATAATATACTGTATAACAATATATTGTCCTTTGTAATACAAACTTTTTGGGGTGCTTTGGAATGGGTGAAAGCTAAAGATATGCAACATAGTTTTTCAAAATATACGATGTACGCAATGAAATTTGAAAATTATCATTGTACGCAAAATACTTTCAAATTTGAAACAATCTACGTAATATGACCGGGAACTAGCAAGTTACCAGATTACAAAGTTTGAAAACTGACAAAAATGGTTCATGTGGCTTGCGTTGACTTTCACAGGTCATTCTTTAACTTTATTTTCAGTTAAAAAAGTTTCAGTAATGTTTCTTATGGTCATTGACTTTCAGATTTAGCCTGTTTTTGAAAAGAAAAAAAAATTGAAAAACAATTATTTCCGATTTTTTTTTTTTTTCAAAAACGGACTAAATCTGAAAGTCAATGACCATAAGGACCATTATTGAAACTTTTTTAACTGAAAATAAAGTCAATGGATGACCGGTGAAAGTCAACGCAAGCCACAAGGACCATTTCTGTCAATTTTCAAACTTTGTAACCTGGTAACCTACTAGTTCCCGGTCATATTACGTAGATCGTTCCAAATTTGAAATTTTTTTGCGTACATTGATAATTTTCAAAGTTCATTGCGTACATCGTCTGTTTTAAAAAACTATGTTGCGTATCTTTAGCTTTCACTCCATTGTAATTTTGCAAAATTGCCACAAAATTATACCCAGGGAAACAATATAAAAAGTCCGGTCAAGACTATATAATAATATACTGTATAACAATAAACCAAGATATTCACCTTATTAAGCGTATAAAGTGTGAATGAAAATAAACTCTAGAAGCAATATGTCACGCACTATATTACTTCTCATTTATCCGTTTAATTATACCCATATACAATATAGTGATCAGTAAAAACCAAAATGCAATACATACATTTTTTTTGAACGGCAGAGAGAGATAAATATATATAAAGAACAATGCTATTAGCAAGGCGCTAGAAGCAAAATAAATGTACAGACTAGACAATACATACATTTACCTTATGGGTTTAACGTTTATTAAGAATCGAGAATGTAAGTTGTTACGAAAAAAATACGAAATTTCTAGCAGATCGACAAGGGTTCGTTTGTCAAAAGTTGTGAATATAATTTGGTCGTTAATTGACTTAATATAAGATGACAAGGATACAAAATTTATTTTAATAAAGTTGATAGAACCTTTTGTTTTCGACGTCGGGATGACGCATGGCATTCGTCTATTGTACTTTTTTATAACAATGCATAGTGGTTGCCGAAGAAAAAAATTGCCATAATAACCCTAAAAGCAACTTTTTTTGACGGATGATATAACCGAAAAAAGTTGAAAGTTTTGACGACACGATAGTACAGAAAAAATAAATTAAAAAAGCACGTGAAAATTTACAGAAATTAATTATATATAGAGGGCGATTAGAATTTTATTTTTTCTTTTTTCATCTGAATTTCTTTAAGCAACTGTGTATTCTAAAAAAAATGTAGATTGGCGGGAATATTTGATTTTGGGTGTCTTTTGGCACCAGCCATTATTCACTCTAACAGAAATAGCTCCGACAACTTTCTTCGTTTAGTGGGGCACCAACTGGAGTGAGCACGAGCTAAAACTTGGACCTCTGAGCTCTTATTCCACAAAGTCTCTCCAATGTGCCCATAAATTTTGCGGAGATGAGTGCCTATATGAAGCAAATGCCAATGATAATACTTGAGCTTAAGTCAATTGACTCAAGCACAAATGCTCGGACCATTGAACTAATGAAAATTACTTCTTCTATCATATTTAATCTAAAAAGTTTTATGAATATGGGAATTTGACTTAAAATTTCCATTTGATAAATATCCAATACAGTAAAACCTTTATAAATTAATACTCGATAAATTAATAACCTCGATAAAATTAATAATTTGTCCAGTCCCAATTTGGGACCAGTACAAATTTGGACTCCAATTGATAAAATAATAAGATAATAATTTTTTTGAAACCCCTTTGTATATATATTAGTCCCAACGAAATTATAAATTAATAATCACTAAAAATTCCTTATATATGTATATATGTGTGTGTGAGAGAGAGAGAGAGATACACTTCTAAATCCTAAGATTGTTTAGCAAAAATGAATCCATAGTCACTTATTTTTTGTTGAACTTCAAATCTATATTGAGTTTATCATAAAATCTCCTTATTGCACTAAAGAGTTGGTACGTTGTATTCTCGTATTGCAATAAAAAGTGTTAATTTTATTTTCATAAAGTGTGAATGTGTATTTATAAAATGTTAATTAAAACTTGTTTTTCAAATTTATTTTTCGTCTCTAATGAGTATAAATTGTAACAACTAGCTGGTATATTAGACTAGAAAATTTAAAGTCATACGTAAAACCTCTTTAAATTAATAAATTATTAATTTATCGATATAATAATATCTCGCTAAATTAATAAAATATCCCGGTCCCAACACTATTAATTTATAAAGGTTTTACTGTATATATTTGGCTGAAATTGATGTAAGGCTATTCGCAGTAAGCTTGAGTGATCGACTTATGCGATCGATTTCTACTCGATCACTCTACTGTGGCTACTGGATCGACCAATCAATTTTACAAATCATGGTCGTGTAGACGATCGACATTAAAAACGTTAAGGGGGCATTTGTGATACGACCCATACACAGGAAGCCCAACAGCCATCCAGGCCCAAACGCACCATCAAGAAACCAACCCGGTACCAAGATTAGAAGTAGTCAACAGGAGGAACTCTTCCTTCCCACTTCACGTGCATACATGCGAATAAAGGGGCCACTCCCCAAGTAGTTAACCATGTTCCTTTTTGTTCTCCACGTTCCACTAGTTTAGGATGCATTTTCCTTCAGTAGTTTGTATTTAAAGTTTGCTCTTTTCATCAATGGAATATCAGAAAATTGCTCCAATTTGTTCTTCTTGCTCTTAGCTTCTTGGGAGACTAGCCATCTCAAATTGGCTGCTATCATTTGGTGCTTTCATTGAGAGTCTCACCATGCCTCCTCGTAAAGACACATCAAACGACGATCCACCACCAAGTTTACAAGACCAAATGGCCGCCTTAAACACAAAATTTGATACCCTCCTAACACACCTCCTCCAAGCACCACCGCCACCCCCACCTCCACCACCACCGCCACCACCACCACCACATAACCAGCCACGACCACCAAAAATATTTCTCCCTAATTTCGACGGCTCAAACCCGTTAGATTGGATCTTCCAAGCTAACAATTACTTTGAATATTACTCCATCCTACCCACCCAACGTGTTGCATTCACTGCTTTTTATTTTACCGGCGACGCGCTAAGTTGGTACAAACATCTTGCGCATACCCACTTGCTTGGTACTTGGGAAGAATTTTCACGAGCACTCCAACTCCGTTTTGGACCTTCTACATATGAAAACCATCAGGCCACACTATTTAAACTAAAACAAACTTCCACCGTATCAGCCTATCAAACCGAGTTTGAATGAATTAGCAACTTTGTCATTGGTCTCTCGCCGGAAGCCTTACTAAACTGTTTTATCTCAGGCCTTCGTGTTGATATCCAGAACGAAATAGCCATCCACCACCCAACATCCCTCCAACAAGCCTACGGACTCGCCAAACTCATTGAAGACAAACTAGCAGGTTATCGCCCCCGCTACAACCCTTACCCACGTACCCCAATTTCCACTCCCAACCCACTGCCAAAACCTGTTACCCCTAACCTTACGGCACACCAAACCTCCACCCCTGCTACCACCGCTTTGCTACCCACACCAAAACTACGCCCCCCACTACCCTTTACACGACTTTCACCTGAGGCGCTTCAAAAGAGGAAAGCAGAGGGTCTTTGTTTCCGCTGCCCGGAGAAGTACCAACCCGGTCACGTATGTAATCCACCACAATTCTTACTAATTGCCGATAACAAACAACCAACGGACACCGACCCACTACCCGATTCAGAGTTTTTTTACCTCAACAACACCGATCCCACTGATAACCACACCCCCTACTACCTTGCCTTTTCCGATGCCGCCTTTTACGGGTTACAATCTCCACGAGCCGTCCGTATCACCGGCTATATTGGAAATCAACCAGTCACCGTCCTTGTCGATTGTGGGAGTACACACAACATCATCCAACCACGCATTGCAGCCCTACTAGCCTCCAAACCGACACCCATTACACCCTTTCCCGTTATGGTTGGCAACGGCCAATTCCTGGAATGCAACAGCCTATTTCCCACCACACAACTCGAAATCAACAAATTTACCTTCAATGTTCCCCTGTTTGTTCTTCCAGTCGCCGGCGCCGACGTGATCCTTGGACTCGCCTGGTTGGGATCATTAGGAACCATAGTGGCAGATTTCTCCATTCCCAAATTAACTTTCACAGTTAATGGCTCCACATGTGTATTACAAGGCCAACCTATTTCATCCCCAGTCACTCCTAGCTCCCTCCGCTCCCTAATAAAAAAAAATCCATAGCCTCACTACATACCCTGATATACCACCATCAACCTCCCACCCCAACCCCACCCAATCCCATACAAAACGACGACCCCACCATCAGTACCTTGCTCAACCAATACAAAACACTTTTTGATCCACCACATGGCCTCCCACCCCCTCGCCCTCACGACCATACTATCCCACTTCTCCCTAATACCAAACCAGTTAATGTCAAACCGTACCGTTACCCGCACTACCAAAAGCAGATCATGACCGGATTAATCAAGGATATGTTAGCGGATGGCGTAATCCAACCAAGCCAAAGCCCGTATTCGTCACCAGTTCTGCTCGTTCAAAAAAAGGATGGAACTTGGCGCTTTTGTGTAGACTATCGAGCCCTCAATGCTGTCACAATCCGTGACCGCTTTCCAATACCTACTGTTGATGAGCTCCTGGATGAGTTACATGGCGCGACAATCTTCTCCAAAATCGATCTAAGAGCCGGATATCACCAAATCCGCGTCTCACCGGACGATATTCACAAGACAGCATTCCGGACAATCGACGGACACTATGAATTTCGGGTGATGCCCTTCGGTCTTTCCAACGCGCCATCCACTTTTCAGTCAGCTATGAATGATCTCTTTCGGTCCGTGCTACGCAAATTCGTTCTGGTTTTTTTTGATGATATATTGGTGTTCAGCAAGACCTTGGAACAACATTATGCGAATCTGGAATTTGTCTTTCGTACATTGAAGGATAATCAATATCACGCCAAGGTTACCAAATGTGTGTTCGGCACAGGATCAATTCCGTTTCTGGGTCATATTATTTCAGCAAATGGCGTCGATGCGGACCCGGAAAAGATCTCTGCCATTCAAGCCTGGCCCACCCCAGCCTCATTCACAACATTACGAGCCTTCTTGGGCTTAACGGGTTATTACCGCAGGTTCGTCCCGAAATATGCTCACATAGCATCCCCCTTAACGGACCTCCTCAAAAAACCCACGTTTACATGGGACCAAACAGCAGCCGTTGCCTTTAATACCTTGAAAGACGCCATGACCCAGCTAGTGACCCTCGCCCTTCCCAATTTCAATGAGCCGTTTGACATCACCACCGATGCCTCTGGTATCGCTATCGGAGCAGTCCTTTCTCAAAAAGATAGGCCAATTTCATTCTTCAGTAAGAAACTGTGTGATCGTATGCAAGAGAATTCGACTTATGTTCGGGAACTTTATGCCATTACCGAAGCCATAAAAAAGTGGCGCCAATACCTTCTGGGTCGCCGCTTCCGGGTCTTTACGGATCATCATAGCTTGAAGCACCTTCTTACCCAAACAATTCAAACTCCCGAGCAACACAAATGGCTTACAAAATTGTTGGGTTATGATTTTGAACTCCATTACAAACCAGGAAAGGAAAACAAGGTCGCTGATGCTTTAAGTCGTCCCGAATCAGCCACTGTTTTGGCCTTATCAACTCCCACCACTACTTGGCTCAATGACCTACGTTCGTATTACGAATCCAATCCCGAGGGCAAGAGTTTTTTCGAGCAATTGGAGCACCTTTCACCTTCAAATTCACCGCACACGATTCACAACGGCTTGGTTTATAACCAAGGTCGTTTATTTATTCCTAACATTCCACAGTTGCGATTTCTTATTTTGCAGGAGTTCCACAATTCAACCTTGGGCGGCCACGCGGGCATTAAAGCCACCATCCGTCGCTTGGCTTCTTCCTTTTATTGGCCTGATCTCAAAAAAGATGTCAAGGAGTTTGTCAAGAAGTGCACCACATGCCAGTCAATTAAGTACCCTACACACAAACCTTATGGCCTACTACAACCATTACCTATCCCCTCAAAACCATGGCACGACATTACAATGGACTTCATCACACATCTTCCACCGTCACATGGGAAAACAGCCATTTGGGTAATTGTTGACCGCCTTTCAAAGTTTGCCCACTTCATCTCACTTCCTACCCACTACACATCCCATACCCTCGCCACTATATTCCTTCGAAACATATACAAACTTCACGGCTTACCAAAAACCATAACCTCAGATCGCGACCCCCTCTTTTTAAGCCACTTCTGGAAACAATTATTCACCCAATTGGGCACCAAGCTGCAGCACTCGAGTGCATACCACCCCCAAACCGACGGTCAAACTGAGGTAGTTAACAGGTGCCTTGAATCCTACTTACGTGCATTCGTCCATGACGAACCCCGCTCCTGGAACAACTACCTTTACTTAGCCGAATTCTGGTATAACACAAGCTACCATTCATCGATCCAAATGACACCATTCAAAGCCCTTTATGGTAGAGACGCCGAAACAATCCATGATTACACACCAGGGGAGAATAGAACAGCCTCAATCGACACCTCTCTCATGGAACACCAACGTCTATTGGAAGCCCTCAAAGGTGCCCTAGAACAAACTCGACTCAGAATGGCCAAACAAGCCAACAAAAAGCGCATGGAGAAACAATTTAACGTTGGTGATTGTGTCTACTTACGCCTTCGAAACTACAGACAGACTTCAGTTGCAGCAAGGGAAAACCAAAAGTTCTCCAAACGTTACTTCGGGCCTTATCGCATTCTTGAAAAAATAGGCCAAGTAGCATATCGTTTGGCTTTGCCAATCACTTCCAAGGTGCACCCTGTCTTCCATGTGTCGTTGCTCAAAGAAAGCCATGGCCAAGCCACCTCAACTGAGTTTCCAAGTGAATGGCTCACGGACTGCCCCACTCCATCACCAATTCCAGAACGCATATTGCAACAACGCCAATTGGGTAATGCAAAACAACTCCTCATCCAATGGAAACAGCGACCCACTTCCGAAGCCACCTGGGAGGACTCTAATGATATAGCACTTCGCTTTCCAGCCTTCTACAACGGACACGAGGACGAGTCCGGTCTCGAGAGGGAGGGTATTGATACGACCCATACACAGGAAGCCCAACAGCCATCCAGGCCCAAACGCACCATCAAGAAACCAACCCGGTACCAAGATTAGAAGTAGTCAACAGGAGGAACTCTTCCTTCCCACTTCACGTGCATACATGCGAATAAAGGGGCCACTCCCCAAGTAGTTAACCATGTTCCTTTTTGTTCTCCACGTTCCACTAGTTTAGGATGCATTTTCCTTCAGTAGTTTGTATTTAAAGTTTGCTCTTTTCATCAATGGAATATCAGAAAATTGCTCCAATTTGTTCTTCTTGCTCTTAGCTTCTTGGGAGACTAGCCATCTCAAATTGGCTGCTATCAATTTGGTTCAAGTAAATTGTAATTAAGGAATTTTTATTTCCAGAAAATTTCAAATTCTATTGAATTCAAAATCTTATTGTCTGTTTGGTTAACTAGTACTATATGTTAAAGAATTAAAGACATAAGCTTGTAAATTACTTAATTGTCCTTCATTCATTTACTTACAGAGAAAATAAATAAAAGGGCAATGTTGTCAAAAATATTACTTTAATGATTTTCGTACTATGTCAATTAAAATTCCCCACTCATCTTGAGCATTTAAAGTTCCTTCATATAAAGCTTTATTATCATTTTAAATTCTGTCAAGTTGTCATCCAAACATGCATGAGATGGAATTTTAATTTCAAATTACTCCAATACTCTTCAATTTACCCGAACCAAACACACCTAAACATTTAAACACTAAATATTAAACATTAAACATTAAAGTTAAACACGAATTACATAGTATGATTAATACAAACTACCACGAAATTGGTGAAAATAAAACTACAAGTTAAGAATATGAATCATCTGAGTTGTAACCCTCCTCACTCGAAGAGGATCTAAACTCGCGAGCATAGTACTTTGCTTCCATGATGTCAAACCAGTTCTGCCTAAGATATTCAACTTCCCTGGCTTCTTGTTCCAAACGAGCAACTTCCTCGCGTGCCTCGTTTTCCATAATCCCTCTAAATTTTTTCTCGTTCTGCTCAAGTTCACGAAGGTAAGCCTCACTAAACCCAAATGGATTGTTTTGGAGGTCCACATGTGGACTGTTAACAGGTGGATATTAACAGGTGGAGTGTTTACAAATATATTTTTCGGTTGGAAAACCGGAAAGACATCTTCTGGTGGAGTTGAATAAACTTCAACTTTTTCTGGTGGAGTTGGAAAGGTAGTTTCCGGCAGTTGTGGCAGTTGTGGTGGACTTGAGAATTGTTGAGAAATCTTTTCGAGACATTTTTGTGTGTGTGAGTTGGTGAAACTTCAACTTCTGGTAGAGTTGTATATATAGGCAGATATGATTTTGATTTTGAATTTGAATTTGAATTTGAATCATCCCGCTCCAATTTGAAATCTGATTTTGAATTTGAATTTCAATTTGAATTTGAATTTAAATAATCCCGCACAAACTGTACCGTTTAAAAAAAGGGTGTGGAGATTTTCTTTTTTTTTAATTCGTAAAACTAATATTTTTATTTTACTTGTGTTTAAAAAAAATGACCATGGTCGCCTTTACTGGGGGCACCCAATCGCCTGAAGGTAGCTGGAGAGAGAAAGATGACGTGGCAGAGAAAATAGGAGTGATTGGGATCCCTTAGAGCAAGGGGTATCATGGCTAAGCCATCCCTCTTCATTTGGGCCACACATGTGCCACATCACTTCAACACACATTTAAAAATACCCCCATTCTTCGTATGTTGCCATGTTCAAGTCTACTCCTCCTAAGAAAACGGTCCAATTGACTGAGATGAGGAGTAAAGAGTATGTCGAAGGGGCTAACGTGACCATTCCATTGGAGGTGGTGAATGAGATAAGTAGCAGGTTTGCTCATACGCTGTTTGGTTACTTCATTGGCAAACGCCTCGCGTTTCCTATAGTCGAAAATTACGTGAAAAACACTTGGGCTAAATTCGGTATAGAGCGTGTTATGCTTAATAATGGGTTCTTCTTATTTCAATTCTCGACTAAGGTAGATATGGAGAGGGTTTTAGAAACTGGTCCATGGCTAATCCGTTCAGTTCCTATCGTTTTGAACATATGGACTCCTAATGATACGCTTACTAAAGAGGTTATAACTATGGCGCCTGTTTGGGTTAAGATTCACAAGATTCCTCTTGTTGCGTATTCGGAAGTGGGCTTAAGCTTAATTACTACACAAATAGGTCGGCCTATCATGTTGGATGCTTATACTAGCTCAATGTGTCTCCAATATAGGGGACGTAACTCGTATGCTCGTGCTCTTGTGGAAGTTTCGTCTCATGAAGCTTTGATTGATTCTCTTGTCGTTGCGATACCATTTCCTAATGGTTCGGGTCACACCATGGAAACGGTTATGATAGAGTATGAATGGAGACCTCCAAGGTGTGGTATATGTAAGATCTTTGATCATTTTGATGAACAATGTCCTAATAGAGTGAAACCGGTTGTGCAAGATAAACCGTTAGTTGATGAAGAAGGTTTCGTTGAAGCTTATAAGAAGAAAGGAAAAGGTAAGCTTCAGGGTACTAATCGTCAGGTTGATGGGATTCGTTTTCAAAAGCCTAAAGTTTCGTATTACTATAGGTCGGTTACTAAGCCTAAGAATGGAGGAGCAGTGACGTCTAAGCCTTCTGTCCAATCGAATACAGGTTCTCCAACGGTTAATGTAGGTTCTACTTCTTGTAACGAACCTACTAATGATCCTACTAGTAGTACGGCTCCTTCCCGGGATGACCAAGGTAAAAATAATAATTGGGTAGATGATATAAACCTTGTTGATTTGAAGAACAGTTTTGATGTGCTTAGGGAACAAGATTCGGTTTTGGAACCTGTGATTGGCATTACCTATACTCCTGAAGTTATTTCTAGTTCTTCCAAATCTACTTCTCCATCACCTATGAAGAACACTCCTATTGCTGAGAAAATTGGGAAGATTGAAAAGCTTATTATTGATGGGAAGGCTACCCTTGTGGATGATAATGGTAAACCTATTCCGGTAGCTGATGGTAAAAGGAAGGGCAACCTATTCTCTAAGGTGGGTGAAGTGGTTGATTCAGATAGTGATGATGAGGTGTTTGAGCCAAATCCTATGGACAGTTACTTTTCATCAGCGGGAGGACATAACGAGCTTGAAGGACATCTTTCAGATGATTATGCGGCCCTGGTCTATGACTTACCTGGGCAATTTGAGGAATACAACAATCATTTTGATTTCAAGCTTCAAGGCCATTCGAGGAAGTAATCTTTTATTTGGATTTGTTTATTTGTTTTACATGTCTTTTTATGTTTTTAGTGGTTGTTCTAGTTGTTGGTAGTTAGTTGTTCATTTATGGCATGTCATAAATGATATAGTGGTTGTTCAAGCGGTTGCTTGAAGTTAATGGGGCGTTTCAGCCTCATTCCATTGTACTTTAAACGGTTTTTTTGATTAATATATTTTACTAGGGTGGAAGTTCCCTTTTACCCAAAAAAATACCCCCCATTCACAACTAACCCAAACCTCTTCACTTGAGCCCCACCCACCCTCATTTTTTTTATTTTCCGTATTTTTCAGACACAATAAAATTCATTTCATTTAAATAAAAATACAAAACACAATAGTAAAAATAAAAAAACATACGAAATTTAAAATACATTGCGAAATAAAAAAAAGATATAAAATTTAAACTAATGTTGTTGTTGCAACTAATGTTGTTGTTGCTGATGTAGTTGCCAAATGATACGCGTACAACGCGCGTTCGGGGTCAAAGAAAACTTCCTTTTTGTTGAGCAAGTTTTTTAACACCATAGGCAATGACCCTAATCGTTGTAGTGTAGTATTTGGTAAGCCTCGGGTATTGATATCGTTCTCTAGGGGAATAGGAATGCTAGTGATAAATTACTACGCTAAGGTTTAAGGTTGAGGAAGATTATTTTTTATCTTTTTATAATTTTTTATAAAGCTAAGGGTAAAATCTCGGGGTTTGGATTTGGGGGTTGGTATTTCTACCGATTACTCTACTATCTAATTATCTAAACTAATGGGTAGTCTATGTATATTGAAGTGTGCTTATATGATGATTAAAGATGTGTCTACCTATATACTATTGCTCCCTAGTTATCTTCTATTGATGGTTGAATTGTCACGTCCTTATTCTTAACGCATTGTATTTTCTAAAGTCGTTGGGTGTGCTTTTATCCCTAACTCTTTAAGACAACCTTAAGGTTAATGACTACGAAATCTCTAGGATTCATAAACTTCACACTAATGTTTTCTTTGGATATTTAGCCTAAAATTTCACTAGTAATTATAAACTAATGTTCACAAAGATTAATCAAGCATTAATAACACAACGATGGCTTCATGCACTCTTAAGCCAATTACAATTAAGATAAGAAACAACCAATCAATAATTAATAACTAGGTTTCATAGATCTAAGCAAACACACAAGTAAATTAGCCGGACATGTTAAACATGCAAGCACGGGTTTACCCTGGTGTAGGGGTAGGATCTGTCTACATTTTACCTCCCCCATACCCTGCCATGGCGGGATTGGGTATGTTGTTGTTGTTTGTTGTTGTTAAACATGCAAGCATACTGATGTGCTCGGTTGTTGCAAGTTTTAAATTTATAAAAGGTGAATTACCAATATTACCAATAACACATACGAGCAAGTATACTCGTCCGTTATAGCAAGATTATGAAGGTAAGTCGGGATGGTTCGCAGGGATTTGAGTGAATCTAAACACAAGTTTGAATTAACGGAGTCTATCCAAAACATATAATAAAGCAAATAGATATAATGAAATTCAGATGATTAAAAACTACACTTGCTTAAACTAGTTTCATATCATAGATTAATGTGATTGTGTTAACCTCTTAACATGTTGGTTATGATAATTAGTTGCTGCGCTAATCTATTGTTCTTACAAGTTAAACCTTGATCAGAAGTTTAGTTTATAAAAACAAGCATTAAGTTTAACCAATCAATTCAAGATCAATTCAAGTTTCATAAGTCTACATACATAAACTTAAACACAAAAACATCCACTTGTTCATCAAATTGCTTAAGAAATTGTCAATACAAAAGGTAACCGATCATAGACAAAAGGCTACAATTGATTCTCAACAACTAATCTTACGACCATTTAGATGTTTCCAACCAATCCAATTTGGTAAACAAAAAGCGTTTCTATTACAACCACACCTTAGTTCCTTTGTATAATCAAGAATAATGGATAAAAACAATCATCCATAGACAAAATGATTATGACTAGTTGAATAACAATAAGTTCTTTTGACCCCAACGATTTATATCAATTAGCCAAACTTGATTAACAAATGTCACTATGAAACTTTAGCACAATTGGATCTTAGAATCAACTTGAAATTGAATTAAAACATGTTAACACAATCACTAACTAATCATATGATAATCAACATCATTTAAGCAAGTGTATAAAGAAACTAGCCACTCATAGCAAACATGAACATAAACTCATAACTTTGAACATTAGAAAACATGATTAAGAGTCTTACAATGCTTGGAATAAGATTACAAATGGTGAAGTAATGATTTTCAAAGTATTGGGGTAGACTTCTGGGTGGTTTGGCCTCCAAATGGTGAACTTCTGGATCTCGAAACTTCTCTGGACTTCTAAGGACGAATTTTGAGAGCTTAAGGCTTTGTTTGATGAGTAGAGAGATTGGTATTTTTAGGTGTGTCTCATATGCTCACAATTAACCTCTATTTATACTAGTTCCAAGGCCTAGGGTATTAATTGCTGAACTTGGCCTCCAAGGAGTAAGGAAGGGACTAGAATACACCAAGAGAAGGTCCTAAAATCGTTTGGATGCAAAGGGGAAGCTTAGTGATGAAGATTTGGCAACTGCAGCTTCTCCAACCGGATCGGTCATACTACCAACCGATCCGGTTGGTCTTCTACAAAAACTGGCCAACCAATCCGGTTACGGGTTGCGACCGATCGGTTGGTGATGGTCATAGTGTTGTTTCTGGTCGTTTTCCAGCCGATCCGGCTGCATTAGCAACCGATCCGGTTGGATTCTCTGAGATACGAAAACTTGATCTTTTCTTCGCTTTGCTTTGTAGAACTTGGTTCTTCAATCACTATGGTCTTCAAAGGTCCTTGAGATACTGATTCGGACTTACTGAGATGGGAATCTTTGTTTTGCTGAACATTTCTTAATTTCCATTCGTTTCCCTGCACTTGGTTATAAATATTAGACAAACATCTTTTGATGCGTTTAAGCACTATAATCACGTAAATATAACCAAATAACAGATATAAAAGTACACATAACGCTACTAAAAACATGCATAATCTGAGCGTTATCACATACACACATTCAATTGAAGACATAATGAAATCAAGGGAATAAATAACTTATCTCGATGTAAAATAGGGTATGAGAACCCTAAAATTCTGTCCAAACCGGACTACAATCGTTTTACGTTTTTACTCCACAAGTCTACCCTCTTGAAGTCTAAAAAATCGATTTCTATATATAATATTACAACTGCGACGCGCGTCGCCTTATAGGTGCGAAGCCGTCAGATCGTCGTCATTAGGGTTTCATCTTGTTCAAGTCAACATTGCGACGGCGTCACGTTGTGGTTGTGACACCGTCAGTCTTCAGTTCTGACGTAGTCTGAATCTAGATATAGGCCGTCTGGGGAGGAAATTCTACGTGACACCCTTACTCTTCAAAGCCTGACGCCGTCAGGTACAAATTAGCCAATTCGCTACTGAACCGTTATAAATCCAATCATACAAAGAGGGACGGCGTCGCCCTTGGTTTGTGATGCCGTCAGGTGTAATTTCAGCAACTTGAGTGTCTTGAACTTGAATTAGCCATTTTCTTCATATATTCACTTATTTTCGTCCAAAAATGCATTATTCCAGCATTTTGCTTTCAAGAGACCTAAAAAGTGAAAAAGAACGAAATTACGCAGTAACGGATATAAAAGTGGGTGATTAAGGGGTTAAATGACCCTTTAAAAGTGTACGTTTTAAATCCTTATCAAATATCCCTACAGTTGGTATTTGCTTGTCATCAAGCAAATGTGCTTTTGGCCAATCAATTTATAAGTTAGGGGGCATAAAGCAATGGTTCAACATCCTTCATAACAAGTATAAGCCCTGCAATACTCATCACAAGCACGGAAATTATATACTAGCACCTCACAAGTGGTGTTTGGATACTCTCATCTCTCGGGTGTATATGAAATATACAAATAGAAATTGAAAATAAACACTCATTAACCGGTCATAGTACATAGATTACCATAGGCTTGAGACTAGATCAAACCTCTACCGCTTTGGCGTAAGCACCTAGGAACAACTATCTAAGAGGTCTTTTAAAGGGTTGTAACGTTAGGCTTACGGTAGGGAAACAAAGGGTTTGGTTGGATAGGTTATTTAGTGGTGGCAAGTCAAAAATCTTTATGTTACAAGCATGAGAAGAATGGCGTTGCTAAGCCAAGACTCGACTCTCTGAACTCTAGATAGCTTTGAAATAAACAAACATAAATTGAAGAACATAAACATAAAGATAGATGTAGGATAGTAGCCCGTTTTTTTTTTTTTTTTTTTTTTTCATACACTTTTATTCTACCATCCTCTACGATAACATCAAAATATAAGGGATTTATAGGCACATCCCTACACTTGAGTTTTTATTACTCTAACACTAATTTGACCCGAATTGAAAAAATCAAAACACTTGGAGTACATTATTACGTAAATAAAGAGAATTTGAATTTAACGTTCTTTCCCGTCACTCCATAAAATTTAACTTTACCCATGAGTCCCAATCGTCCCAAAACTGTGTACAAAGGATATGACTTGACTTTGCAACCATGCAAGTAACTAGATAATTGAACTAAGGGTTTAGTATGATAACAATAATGCACTAAAAGTGAGTGCATACAAGGTAGGCTATGGCGATTTGGGTGTACATTTGGGGGTGGATTGTAAACAATGCTCTTCATTGATATTTCGGAAAACCGAAACATCACGAGAACCGCGAAAAGGATAGGCTCTAAGGGGTTAACTAGGGGTATCGTGTACTAAAGATGAGTACATCGCAAGGGTGTGGGGTAATTACTCAACCGATGTGGAAGAAGTAATTATTATACGGGTATCAAATAAGGGTTATCCTAATGCCTCTTATCATTTAGTTATTCCTAACTACACAAGTGTAGTCTCACTAGTGATCTCAGGATGCATCACAAAACAAGTTCTAGAATCTATTATACTACCGGTACATTCTCGAAGGATTAAAGGTGAATGCTTTAATTTCTATAGATCTAGGGGCAAACCTCACATTTTTTGGGGTGGAATTTAAGTGGTAAATGATTTTTGTGCTAGTCATATAACTTCCTATCCATGAGACGCTTTATTAAGACTAAAGACCCGCTCGTACAAGTCATGAAAAATTTTAAATTTGGTGCTAAAATTACCCTAACCGATATTTCTCATGATTTATTACACAAATAAAATAGGACAAGACAAATAATCAAGGATAAGCATAGTTTCAAAGTTCCCGTTTTATTCTCCATCCCTACACTTAAACTGAACATTGTCCCCAATGTTCCCCGAAAGTATCAAAGTTATGATAACGGAAGGTAATTTAAAAGAGAAAGAAACTAGTACTCCCCTGATTAGCTCGGTTGGATCCGCGTGTGAAGTAGTGGTTAAATTCTTTTCAAGAAAAGTGTATGCGTGAAAAGCTCCATCCAATCTTATGTTTCTTCTTCTTGATAAATTAAACCTGCACACTTTAAGAAAATAGACGAAACTTTCGCGTAAAATCGGTTGTAAAAATTATATATGACTCTACTAAACTAGGATATAATGCTTGTGGAATGGATGTTTGCAGATTTTCTGGAAAATTAAGACCTGAGAAATTTTAAAAATTTATAAGTAGCACAGAAAACGAGAGAAAGTTAGATAAGCTGTTTCTGCTCCTCCTGACGCCGTCAGATTGCAATCCTGACGCCGTCAGGTTATCCTGACAAAAACTGGTCTGTAGCGTTTTTCTGAAAAAATTCTGGAAAAATTACACTTTTAAAATCTGGAAAAGTTCCTGCAAAACATCCATTATGACTCGCTACAAGCCTTTGTGTTAGGATTTAGAAAATCCGGTAGTTAAAGAGTCGGTCACCTCAAGTATATGTATTCGTTAGAAAGCTCGTAGTCGTAGTCATGTTATGTTAATAAGTAGTTTGATAAGTAACACCGTGGAGGACGGACGGATCTTTACCCACTGTATACCTGATCCACAGCCTGTAGGAGGCGTGTCTTGTAAGAAACTATAAATACCCTCTACCTCCCAAGGTAGACGGTTGGAGCTTGATAATATCATTTTTCTTTGTCTCACTAAGTTCCCTAAATTCTTCCACTTTCTCTCTCTAAAACCTACAACTATACGCCCCTTTATGTTATGATTTGATGTGTTTATGAAATCCAATAGGGTACAAATGGTATCAAGAGCCATGGTTTTTTCACTCATCTTTCATGTTCTTGAATTTCTAGTAGTTTTCATAAGGTTTTTGGGGTTTAATGAGTTTAGTGTTGTTAGCATCATTTGGATCATTTCTAGTGTTAAAGTTTGGATTTTGATTATAATTTTGTGTTTAGAGTCATTATAAGTGTTTAGGTTTTGATTTGGAAGGCTTGAATCAGCGTGGTTGGGTTGTTTTTGGATTGAAAAGTTGTGTTTTAGAAAGTTTCATGGAAGCGATTTGTGTCTCGTACCATTTTTCTTCTAAGCGAGTTGTCCCAATGTTGAAGCGATTTGTCTCTCTTGAGATTACTTATTGAAGCAATTTTTCTGTTTTTTGTGAAGCGATTTGTGCACTAAGCGACTTGTCTATTGAGACAAAACGACAAAAAGGACGAAGTAGTGGATGTACTTGTCTATCTAGCGATTTGTCTGTCTAGCGATTTGTCTGCCTAGCGATTTGCCTGTCTAGCGATTTGTCTGACTAGCGATTTGTCTGTCTAGCGATTTGTCACTCTAGCGACTTGTCTTTCTAGCGATTTGTCTGTCTAGCGATTTGTTTGTCTAGCGATTTGTCTGTCTAGCAATTTTTCTGTTTAAGAGATTTGTCTATAGAGCGACTTGTCAAGTGTGCGATTTGTCTTTTGAGACTTATTGTTTCTTCGTGCTACAATTTACGGTTTTCTCTTGATTTAGTAAAATCCCGTGAAAGATTCTATTTCCCGGTTTAATCAAAGAGTTGTGAAATCCCGTAGAATCTGTAATCATGTCTACAATCACTTCTTCCGTTGCTGATGACGTACAAGCTGCAGGATCTGACACTCATCCACCCATGCTGGACAGAACCGACTATGACTCTTGGGCTCAAAGAATCAGACTGTATTTCTTAGGAAAAGAAAATGGGGTTAACATACTTAAGTCAATTGATGAAGGACCTTATCAAGTTGAGACTACCAGAGACATTCTTGAAACTGCTGCTGATGGTTCAGTGATATTAGGATTGGATAGACCAAAGATGTATGATGAACTTACTGATAAGGAGAAGAAGAGATACGATGTAGACATCAGGGCTTCAAACATCATACTCCAGGGTTTACCTAAGGACATTTACAAGCTGATCAATCACAAAACTGAAGCTAAGGCAGTATGGGACAATGTTAAGATGCTTCTCTCTGGTTCTGAATTGACTAAAGAAGGCAGGGAGTCTCAGCTGTATGATGACTTTGAGAACTTTAAGATGAATCCAGGGGATAGTGTCACTGAATATCATGTAAGATTCCATAAGCTTGTGAATGATATGAGGAATATCAAAATGACAATGCCAAATATTCAGCCCAATTCAAAGTTTGTGAACAACATGAATCCCGAATGGCACAAATTTGTCACTGCAGTCAAGCTTAACAAAGGTTTGAGGAACACCAACTATGAACAATTGTATGCATATTTGCTTCAAAATGAGAAACATGTTGTATTTGAACGAATGATTTTGGAAAAGTTCAAGACCAATTCTGGAGATGCAAGCTCATCAAATGATTCAACTGAATTCTACAAAAATGTAGGAATTACCACCAAAGCATCACAAGTCATACCAACCAGTAATGGCAATCACAAACTCATTCAAGATCCAGGGTATAAGCCTCCAGACTCAGACACATTCATGGAACATCTTGTTAATCAATTGGCCTTAATGGTCAATCAGAACTTGAACTTCACCCCACACACCAACAATCATCTCAGAACTGCATCCAATATTCACAATCATGCTACGGTTAAAGACGGAAAGGTAGTGGTGCAAAATGTGCAAGGAAGACAGAATGCATACCCTCCACATAATGAGCAAGGGAATGTTGGTGCTGGATATGGGAATGCTGGAGGTGGTGGTGGATATATGGGTAATCAGAATCGTGGAAGAAACATGGCTCAGTGTCAAGTAAAGCCTACTAAATGTTACAACTGTGGTGGAGAAGGACACATCGCAAGGAATTGCACTCTTCCAAAATGTCCACAAAATGCAGAGTACTTTAGGGACAAGATGCTGCTGGTGCAAGCTCAAGATAGTGGAGCTATGTTGAATGAGGAAGAATTGCTATTCCTTGCTGAAGGAAATGCCAGAACTTATGATGCTGATGTGGATGAACAGCCAGTGCAGGGTATGGGTCAGAACAATCCCAATGCATTTCAAGTTGCACACTGTGATGCATTTGATTCAGATGTTGATGATGAACCAACTGCCCAGACCTTCTTCATTGCTAATATCTCACCAATGGTAAATCCAAGGGCTTCTTCACCAAAACAGGCCACTCCTTCCAGGGAATCTATCATTTCTGAGGTATTAAAACTATACGATGAGGTTGATGTTCAAAAGACGCATGACAAAGTACAATCAACTGAAATTATTGAATCAGATATTGAAAATATGGATAATAGCAATGTTGTCCCATATGATCAATATGTGAAACAAAATGAAAGTGAAATTGTACCAAGTAATGCATCTTCTGCAGTTAATGATGACTATATTTTTTATGAATTCACTGCATGTGCTCCTGATGATTCTATTACTTCTGAACTAAATGCCTATAAGGAACAAGTTGCTATATATAAACAATGTGCGAAGTTTGAATTGACTACCCGTGAGCAGGAGATGGATAACCAAATGCGTACAATTATCAGAAAAAGCAATTTTAGGGAAGAAATGTTAGAACAAGAGTTGGATTCCTTTCAAGAAAAGCTTAACAAAACTGTTAAACAGAAACAAGAACTTCAAGAAAATGTGAAAGTACTTAAACAAGAATTCAATGCTAAGGAATCAAAACTTTTAAATGAATTTTCCAACCTAAAAACTTTGAAGAACAAACTTGAAAATAAATTGTACGTACAAGGGAACACCATTCAGACTACTCACATGATCACTAAGCATAGAGTTCTAAGTGATAAGCATAGCGTTGCACTTGTAGATGAACCAAATCCTTAGGCGTGTAGTAAAGCTAAAGCAGCTCAAAAGGTAATCTATGATGGAAATGAGATTCTTAAGCCTAGACAGAAACCCACTTGTGCCGAGTGCACTGAGGAAGATAGAAAATTAGAAGAAGTCTCTAGAAAAAAATTGGATGATAAACTTAAGAATCCCTTGTGCATAAGAGAAAATATCACCTTTAAAACACAAAATTATTCTAAGGAAAACTGGATTGCCTTTAATAAGTTTAGACCTCAGACCCAGCTGACCCCTGAACAAATGTTCTGGAAAAAGGATCTGGACAAGCAAAAAGCTGATGATTTTATCGAAAAGAATTCCCCTTGTAGGAAATTTCCTCCAGACACTGTGTATGCTCCAAATAAACCAATGCATTTAGTGCCCAGAAATCTTCCCACTAATAGCAATACCTTAATCAGCCTTTATGTAGTTTACCAACTATTTGTTGATTTTGAGAAAACATGTAAGAAGAGAATCACACCCACTGGGATAACTGAAGGGGAAAGGGGTTTTGAACAAACTAAAGAATGCTATTTAACTGAGGTCATGACTTTCTTTAAACAACTTAAAGGACAATTTAAGAGTCTTCAAAAAGGAATGGACACAGAGATTAAAGAAATGAAAAAGATGTTTAATGATATGGACTTTGAGGTCAGTATGTATGAACACGAATTTAAGAGTAATGAAATTGAGATAAAGAATCTGCACATCATTAATGATAATTTGATCTCTCAATGTGTTGCTCAAGATGTGTTCTACACTGTTACAAATTATTCTATTACTGCATCTCAATTTCATGAATTAACTGTTGCATTAAAAGTTTCCCATGATCGTGTCATTGAGCTTGAAACCACAAATTCAAAATTGCATGATAAAGTAGAACAGGATGATCATGATAATTTGGTAAAACATTATTCTAAACTGGAAGTTGAACATTTTAATTTGAAACTAAAATATTAACATCTCAAAGAAAATGTTAAAACCTCAAATATCAAGACATCCTCGGATGTTCCTGAGTTTGATGCAGTTTTTGAAATAATCAAACGTGACGAACAGATTCGAGCTCACTGTAACACGATCAGAAGGTTGAAAACCCAAATTTCACATTTAAAGGGTGAAAAAATAATGTGAATGGCTCCCAAATGGCTCCTCCCTTAGATTCTCAGTATTCTCAAAAATTTCATCTTCAAAACATCATTAATGTATTACAACAAGAAAATGATAGTTTTCTAGAAGAAAATGTAAAGATTAAAAAACACTTTAAAGAGTTATATGATTCAATGAAAGTCACTCGTGACAAGAACAATGAAAAAATAACTTCTTTACAAAAGGAAATTGAGAATCTGAAGAGTCAGGTAAAAGGGAAAATGCCACTTGTCTGTAATGAGAATGTTGCATCAAAGGCATCTGCGGATTCTAAGTATGTTGTGACTGTAAAATATATGCCTCCTCACCTTAGAAATAACGAACTTGTGTTTCAAGAATATTTTTCGTACCTTAAGGATAGTCTAGAATGTCTCCGTGAGATTGTCGAAGAGGATAGCATAAATAAACCACTTGATAGTGAAGTTAGGTATGCATGCTTATATGCCAAACGATCTCAGGAACTTTTAGAATGTTTAAGAGCAACATGCCCTAAATCCTTTTGTAAAAAAGATAAAGTCGTTATGCCTTGCTCTATGTCTAGTGTTAAGCATGCAACCCATGATATGCCATGTTCTGTGCTAAAAGTCAAGCATGTGAACTTTGTTATGCCTGCAAGTACTTTAGATCCCAGCACTTCTAGATTAGGAATGCAAAAAGTAGTAAAACCAACTAATGTTCCCATCATTCCCTCTACAGGAGTAATCAGTGACACTAAGGCAAGCGGGTCAAAACCTCCAGGCAATACAAAGCAAGATAGGACCTCGCAAGCTAAGAGTGATCAATGGAAGAAAGTAGAAGACCACCCTAGGAACAATAAGTTTGTTCTGAATAAGACGAATCGTGTTGATTCTAGTATTAGCTATATGTGTACTGTAATTAATTCGAATTCTGCTACTTCTTGCAAAACATGTAATTAATGTTTGATTTCTGGTATTAATCATGAATGTGTTGTGAATGATGTTAGCAATTCTGTCA
Organism: Chrysanthemum makinoi; assembly: GCA_910596185.1. Taxonomy (NCBI): domain Eukaryota; kingdom Viridiplantae; phylum Streptophyta; class Magnoliopsida; order Asterales; family Asteraceae; genus Chrysanthemum; species Chrysanthemum makinoi. The sequence continues at coordinate 71,311,349 of OU343225.1, read as the reverse complement.
AATCTCCGGTAAAAAATGTTAACACTAGAAAACACGATAAGAAGGTCAGAAGACCAAGGTGGAAGAGAGCTAGAAAATATTGGAAACCAACAGGAAGAAAATTTAGTAATGTAGGTTATCATTGGATACCTACTAGCCATAAATTCATTCTTAATGAGTTGTGCCCTAAATTATCTAGATCAATGCCCATTAGGAAATGGATGCCTACTAGTAGAACTATACCTTTAAGAAGTCAACATATTTTGAATAGATCTACTGTTTCTACTAGCCCATCATCTACCTCTAATGATATCATTGTTGCTACTTCTGATGTGGGTGCTCCAATCACATTTACTAACCAAGTGGAACCCATTCTTGCATGGGGATCCCAATTGTCGAGTCATCCATTCTTGTCTGTGTTCAACTGCAGGTCGTTCAAATTGTTTTGTGGTACCTGGACTCAGGCTGTTCCAAGCATATGACTGGAGATCGCTCACGGCTCATGAACTTCGTGAGTAAATTTAATAGGACTGTTAGATTCGGGAACGACCATTTTGGGGCAATTATGGGTTATGGAGATTATGTGGTAGGTGATAGTGTAATTTCACGGGTATATTATGTTGAAGGTCTTGGTCATAATTTGTTTTCTATCGGTCAATTATGTGATTCTGATCTAGAAGTGGCCTTTAGAAAACATACTTGTTTCGTTAGAGAACTTGATGGTGTGGAACTTTTAAGAGGAAAACGTGAAACAAACCTGTACACCATCTCTATCGAAGATATAATGAAGTCTTCTCCAATCTGCTTGTTATCTAAAGCCTCTAAAACAAAGTCATGGTTATGGCATCGTCGTCTCAACCATTTGAACTTCGGAACCATAAATGATTTGTCTAGGAAGGATCTCGTAAGAGGTTTACCCAGATTGAAGTATGAAAAATATCATCTTTGTTCAGTATGCCAATTGGGAAAAAGCAAGAAATAGGCCCATAAACCCAAACCTGCAAACTAAGTTATGGAAGTTCTTCATACTCTTCACATGGATTTGTGTGGAACAATGAGAGTGCAAATTATAAACGGGAAGAAATATGTGTTAGTCGTGGTCGATGATTATTCTCGGTTCACTTGGGTTAAGTTTTTGAGGTCAAAGGATGAAACTCCAGATGTCATCATCAAACTTATTAAACAGCTACAGGTTCGACTTAATAAAACTGTAAGAATTATCCGAACAGACAATGGAACTGAGTTTGTTAACAAAGAACTGAGTCAGTTCTATGAAAGCATTGGAATCAGTCATCAAAGAAGTGTTCCACGTACTCCTCAATAGAACGGGGTTGTTGAAATACAAAATCGGACTCTTGTCGAAGCTGCAAGAACTATGCTGATTTTCTCAAAGGTTCCAATGTTTCTCTAGGTTGAAGCTATTGCCACTACTTGCTACACCCAAAACCATTCCCTTATTCACACCTCTCATGGAAAGACTCCTTACGAACTTGTCCACAATCAAAAACCTGATCAATCTTTCCTTCGTGTGTTCGGTGCCTTATGCTATCCAACGAATGGTCAAGACTTAGGAAAGTTAAGAGCTAAGGCGAACATTGGAGTTTTTGTTGGTTATGCACCAAACTGGAAGGGTTATAGAATCTACAATAAAAGAACCCGAGATATCATGGAAACAATTCACGTCAAGTTCGATGAGCTGTCTGAGCAAATGGCTCCAGGACAATTAAGTTCTGGACCCACATCTCAACATTTATCTTGTAGTGCTATCAGTTCCTCTCTTGTACAGAATCCATCACCTGCAGTTCCATATGTACCTCCTTCTGAAGAAGATTTAAAGAAATTGTTTGATCCGATGTTTGATGAATACTATGAACCTATTGCTAATGATCAGTCTAATCCAACAACAGTGGCTGCTCCTAACACAGTCAACGTAAATAACCCTTCAGTTTCTGTGTCACTGAGTCAAGAAGCGCCTACTGCAGATCACTCATCGTCATCATCAAATCCTCAATCATCGAGTGTACATCATGGAAATGTTTCTGGAAACTATGCTGGAGATAACCCCTTTGCTACTCTCGAAGATGCTCCATTTGAGAACATATTTGCTCCTGAAACAACTTCAGAATCATCTTCATCAGGAGATCCAAACTCTGCTACTTCAGTCCCTCAACAACAACCACACGAGCACCTTAGAAAATGGACACATGACCATCCATTGGACAACATCATTGGGAACCCTTCTCGTCCAGTATCCACTCGTAAACAACTTGCAACTGATGCCTTGTGGTGCTTCTTCAACTCCGTACTATCTAAGGTCGAACCAAAAGACGTCAAAACAGCCATGACTGAAGACAGCTGGTTCAATGCCATGCAAGAAGAAATTCATGAGTTAGATCGACTAGATGTATGGGAATTAGTACCTGCTCCTGAATGTGCTATAATCATTGCTCTTAAATGGATCTTCAAAGTAAAACTTGATGAACATGGTGATGTGCTAAAGAACAAGGCTCGACTAGTTGCGAAAGGATACCGTCAAGAGGAGGGTATTGAATTTGAAGAATCATTTGATCCAGTTGCACGTATCGAGGCAATCAGAATCTTCTTGGCTAACGCTACTAGTAAGAACATGGTAGTCTATCAGATGGATGTAAAGACTGCTTTTCTTAATGGAGATCTGAAAGAGGTTGTATACGTCAGCCAACCTGAAGGTTTTGTGAATCCAGAGCATCCTACTCATGTCTATCCCTTGAAGAAAGCCCTTTATGGTTTGAAGCAAGTTACAAGGGCATGGTACGACACGCTATCGAAGTTTCTTGTATCTAATGGATTCAGCAAAGGAGCAGTTGATCCGACATTGTTCACCAAAAAGTTAGGCAAACACTTAATTCATGTTCAAATCTATGTTGATGATATTATTTTTTCCTCGACTGACCCCAATGAATGTGACCGTTTTTCTAAGGAGATGGGCTCCAAATTTCAAATGTCAATGATGGGATAAATGTCATTTTTCTTAGGATTACAAATTTCACAAAGTTCCTGAGGCATTTTTATCAATCAATCTAAATATGCTAATGAGATCTTAAAGAAATTTGGATTTGATTCTTGTGACCCTGTTGACACTCCCATGGTGGAGCGTACTAAACTGGATGAGGACCACTCAGGGATCATGGTTGACCAAACTAAATATCGTAGTATGATTGGATCCCTGATGTACCTCACCATCAGTAGACTAGACATTCTGTTCGTTGTATGCATGTGTGCTAGATACCAGGCTAAGCCTACCAAAAAGCACCTAGAAGCGGTTAAACTGGTCTTTCGGTATCTCCAAGGAACCATCAACATGGGGCTTTGGTACCCGAAGGACACCGGTATGTCACTAACAGCCTATGCAGATGCTGACCATGCAGGGTGTCAAGATACACGTCGAAGCACGTCAGGAGGTGCTCAGTTTTTGGGCGATAAGCTTGTGAGCTGGTCTTCAAAGAAACAAATGAGTACCTCTATATCCTCTACAGTGGCAGAATACATAGCCGTGTCATCTTGTTGCGCTCAAATCCTATGGATGAGATCCCAATTATCTGACCATGGTTTTGAATTTAACAAAATCCCTCTGTACTGTGATAACAAGAGTGCCATTGCTCTCTCATGCAACAATGTTCAACATTCAAGAGCAAAGCATATCGACATTCGACATCATTTCATCAGGGAGAAAGTGGAGAACGGTGTGGTGGAACTATATTATGTGAAGACTGAATATCAGTTAGCAGACATCTTCACCAAAGCTCTTCCTAGAGAACGTTTTGAGTTTATCCTTCCACGACGTGGTCTAAAGAGTCTACAACCGAAAACACTCAAACGTCTTCAAGAGGAAGACGAGGAGTAAAGGCTTTTCTTCATCCATCTCTTGTATATATTTATTCAAAAAGCAAAATAAAAAATTATAAAACCCACAAAAAGAAAATAGAAAAATATAAAATTTCAAAAATCCATAAAAATCATAAAATCTTTGAAAAAGCTCAAAAATATTATTTTTTCCATCTTTTTCTATTCTTCGATAAAATCTACGGTCTTTGATTTGTCACTCTAAGAATGACACGGGTCTTTAGATGAAGTTCGATTGTACATAAACCTTTAAAAAAATGGGATGGAGAAAAATGATGGTTTATTGTCATTTCAGGCAGTAACTCGTTTTCAAAAGAAAGAACAGAGCCATGCTTTATCTGATTTTAAAATCTCATGCTCTGATTCTAAAATAAACTGTTTTTATTAAACACTTGTAGCCAAAAAAAGACGAATGTTTCCAACCAAATATTTTTCCTTCTAATCATTCTTCTAAAAAATATTTGCCATCCAATGAAAACAAAATTGTTTTGAAAATAACTCGGTCTTTATTTTTGAAAATCATCTGGAATTATCAATAGTCAAAATCTCTATCTCTCAATCAACAATTGATGTCATTGATTGTGGGGGAAAATGATTTCAATCAAAACAAAAAGGTTATTTTTCAAACAATTGGCACTAAAACGAGCAAGGTCTACTTTTAAAAAATAAAAAAGAACAATGTTTTACAATGTTCTAAACAATTGATTCAAGACCTTGGCTAATGTTCTGTTTTCATAAGACAATTAAGCATGTTTGAACAATGGAGACTAAAGTCTCAGAATTTGATCCCTATTAGTTAAATGTGTTAAAAAGCATGTCACAATTCTCCTCAAAAAGCTTTCAAAAACAATTTCAATCAATAGAGATCACAAATCTCAAAGGATTTGAAAATTGTGATCGGGGGAGAATGTGTGATTTAAATTATATATAAACTGATAATTCAATAAGTGGTTTTATAAGATAATAACAAGCTCTCCTCCCTACATGTGCCAAATGATTTCAAATTTTCCATCTAATACGTGTAGCACATGTTGAGGGGGAGCTTTTCTAAAACATCAAAACAATTAAGGTACAAAATGCTTTGATTTTATATCACAAGTACCTTACTTGATTTTTCAAATGGTTTTCAATTGCTTTCGAGGCGGAATGAACAATACCAAAAAACCGACCAATTTTACTTTATGTATGGAGTTATAAGGATGGTTAGGTTAGGTATTCGTTCCCACGATCCCGCCAGAGCCGGAGGGATCTACCCAGGGACAATCCACTAGATAGTGTAGAAGTCCTTAGGTATGATGAAAAAAGGAGAAAAATGAGAATATGGGAAGAGTGCCGACTGAGACAGAGCTAGAACTGGAATAAACCTAACAAGGTTCTAGTAATGAAGCCTCGGTAAGCACTGAAGGGGTTGAAGAATGAAAAAGAAATGAATGAGAAAAGGGTGTACAGAAATAGCCCTCCAATAATTCAACCTTAGGGCAGAAACCGGGTTCAATTCATATGCTACTGGTGGTTACCAAGGTAACGCCGGTATTGAAGACAAGACGTCATGGACCCAGTGACGCACTGTACCTATCTTCCCAAGCTACTCGAGTTCCTCTTAAAAGGGCTTGTTTCATTCTCACGGGGAACCGACATAATCTATTGACTTTCTCTTAAAGATTGTTGATATTGAAGAAGCAGACCCTCTCCCTAGTCTCCGGCATAGGAAACCAAAGTGCACTATTGGGTCTAGAGCCAAGAGGTCATCAATAAATCTCATTAGAACACACTATTCTTGAAGGCTTGCTGTTTCACACAATGAGGAAAGTGAGAATATATTTAAGAGTCCTACGCATTATCCTTGTGGTATTGCCCGAACATCCGAGTGATATGTAAAAATATTCACAATGAAGATGGAAATCCCTCTAGAGCGAACATCAAACAAGCTCTTGGTTGGTAACATGTGAGATCTATCCAATAGATCAAGCTTGTGACAACTGGATAGAAATGATGGGGCGATTCAATCTTGAATCAACCTTGGTCCAGGAAATGGATTGACGGATGCCTTTGAAAAACTGGTCGTTGTGCTTAAAAATTCTTTCCTATAGCACATCGACTATGTATTAATATTTCAAAATTAAAAGGTATTTATGATTGATAATTGATTTTTTATAAAACCTTCATTGTATTGCAAAACCCTTTATTTTAAGCAATACACGATTGTTGTTCAAATCATTTTTCATCAATCAGTGAATCTCAATTCGCTGGTTCACTCACTCCGTGTTGTCTTCTTTGAGACGTTCCGGTTTTAGATCAGCTAGAGCAGTTGCGAAACCCTGTCAAGGAGATTCTTCGTAATTCTACCTGATCATAGGCAGTACTTGTACTGATCAACGGGGAACCGTGGGCCGTGTACCTCAATTCAACGAAAGTGATCAAAAATACTTTCGTGCGCTTTATTGCTAATTGTTGTATGCAGGGACACCCAAGGATTGCAGCTGACCAGAATTGAAGAGTCAATCCACAGCCGCATGCTCACACATCACATTCAAAGAAATCATGATAAGTGCATATCTACATCAACTAGCTCTGATATTTTCAATCTATGCTTCTGCTACACTACAAGAAATATTATGAATCAACAAAAGCTTCCGCTACTCTGATGAGAAGATATCATGATCCAAAATATGAGCATGTCGGCCCGAAAGTCACAACTTCACATGACGGCAACACAACAATGGATGAGTCAGAGATTTATAATGGCTGATTATCTCAAAACTGGCACAAAACTCATCATCAAGTGGATCAGCTAAAGACCTCCACTTGAGCTAACAAAACATGCGGAATATGAAGAATCAAAGGCTACGATCAACAAGAGCAAAGATCTTAATCAAGAATCCAAGAACAATCAAAATGTAATATCTGTTTGTATTCAATGTAAATTGAGGTGACCTCCCTTAGGGGGAGATTGTTAGGATTTAGAAAATCCGGTAGTTAAAGAGTCGGTCACCTCAAGTATATGTATTCGTTAGAAAGCTCGTAGTCGTAGTCATGCTATGTTAATAAGTAGTTTGATAAGTAACACCGTGTAGGACGGATTGGTCTTTACCCAATGTATACCTGATCCACAGCCCGTAGGAGGCGTGTCTTGTAAGAAACTGTTAATACAAATAAGCCGTAAAAACGTTTATTTATATTTTACGATCTTCTAATATTTGTCGATAACAAACGTAAAATCATTTTAACGAAACAAATAGAATACGTAAATAGTTTGAGTTAATAGTTTCCTAACACATTTACGTTTTCACATAAAACACTAAAACAAGTATAAGTGATTTTATGATTTAGATACATATGTACAACAACTAGTGTTTACATATTGGGTTAGCATATGCTTAAACTAAGTATACTAAAATGGGTAAAAACAAGTATATACTAAATGGGTAAAAACAAGTATATACTAAATGGGTAAAAACTAGCAAATAGTATTGACCCATAACCCATGGTTTTATATATACCACTTAACCAAGTTCATTGTATCTAGAAAGAAAACCATGGATCAACCCATAACCCATGACCCATGACCCGTAACCAAAAATACCCATGGGCAAAGAGGAGCGTTCCACGGATCCCTAGCTTTGTGCTAGCCGGATCCCAAGTGGAAGGGATCCTTGGGATCCGTGGAACAGTAGAGAATTTTCTCGAAAAATAGAGAGCCATTTCTTACTTTCTACTCATGTTTTTACACACATACTTCCCCAAGTATTCTAACCCTCTAACCTCAGATCCAAGTGATCTATGTAGTTTGTCTTTTGCTTTTGTGTGATCTTCTAGGTTCCTCTTAAAGGCAAGATCACCACTTCTTGAAGACGAGCAAGCTCAAGTCCATGAGTTGCCATGCTTTGTCATCATCAAGACAACTAAGGTTCTCTTGTTGATAAGTTCTTCCTTTCTCCATAGATGTTGGGTCGAAGGCACTAGTGAAGAATGCCGAAAGTGTCAAGATGAAAGCATTAGTGAAAGGTGCTCATCATCCGTGTCAAAGCATTAAGTGAAGAATGCTAAAGGTGTCAAGACGAAGGCATTAGTGAAGGGTACCAAGCGTTGTGTCAAAAGGGATTAGTGAAAGATGCCGAAGAATCAAATCAAGTCACATTTGGGAAGAATGCCTTGGTCGCATAATCGATGAGGTGCATCGTTATACATATAAGTATTTATTTATTTCCAAGGATAGTAATATCCTTGATGATGGTGTAACAAGGAGTTGATCTCCTTGATATTAGGTGTTGTGTTGTGAAGGGTAGTAGTTCCTCCATAGTAATGGAGCTAGGTGCTTAGCCTAGTACCTAATAAAGGGTAGGCGACGTTGTGATAGGATTAGTTCTCCTTGGTGTGAAAGAACTCGGTGGTTAGCCTAGCACCGTATAAAGGGTAGGCGACGTTGTGTTAGGTGTGGTTCACCTTGGAGTGAAAGCCCGGTGGTTAGCCTAGCACCGGAAAAAGGGTAGGCGACATTGTGAAGGCTTCTCCGCCATAAGGAGATTGGTGTAGTGATTACGAACTCTCGAGTAGGTGACTCGGGGAGTGGAGTAGGGCAAGGAAGGTTTCTTTGTAGCCGAACCACTATAAATACTCGTGTTGTGGTTTTGTGCTTCTTACTATTATCTTTTCATTACTTACCTTTATATGCTTGTTTATCAACATCCAACACACACATCCAAATAGATTGTCATAAGTCAATCTAAATAGATTAAAAGGAAGTTTTAATTGGCAAAACTATTCAACCCCCCCTTCTAGTTTTCCACAGAAACTATAAATACCCTCTACCTCCCAAGGTAGAGGGTTGGAGCTTGATAATATCATTTTTCTTTGTCTCACTAAGTTCCCTAAATTCTTCCACTTTCTCTCTCTAAAACCTACAACTATACGCCCTTTTATTTTATGATTTGATGTGTTTAAGAAATCCAATATGGTACACTTTGACTCTAACAAACACATATATATCTTTTTCAATAATCGTAGTTCTCATGTTCACGTTCTTTTAAAAACGTGTGTAATCTTCCCTACACTTATTCTTTTTGTAAAATACCTTTATATGTAATTAAGACGAGGTTAAAGACAAAATAAAGTATTTTCACAAATTCAAACATGAGAATAAACAATCAATGAAAAGATATATGACACACAAACAAGAAAACAATTAAGCATGGGTTGCCTCCTACGAAGCGCTTTTCTTTATTTATGAGTCTTGTAGCTAGACTCAAAGTCGTGCCCCTACGTTCCCCTTATCTTAGAGGCCCATTTGATTTCCTTGACTCTTCTTTCATCACGAATATATTCAGGGCCTAAATCTAGACAAGCGGTGTAGTAAGCATTGTTCTCCCAATCTAATTCAAAAGCCGGAATGTTGTCTACATCTAAATCATCAATACCCTCAAACTTCTTGTTTTTGTAGGGCATTATATGTTTAACACATTCGGTCCCATTTGAGAACTTGGCTATTCCTTCCTCTTGATCATAAACCATCTTAGATTCCTCAAAAAATGGTCTCCCAAGTATCACATCTCCTAAAAATCCATCAATGATGCCCTTAACATTTTCCAAGATCATGAAATCACACCTATATGTGAAGTTACCTACGAAGACATGTAATCCTCTAACCCTCCCAACATAGTTACTCACTTTCCTAGGGTAAAAGGGATCCCTCATAGGTCCTAACTTTTCGCTCATGATCCAATTGTAATAGAGCCAATACATTATGTTCATGGGTGCCTTATAGTCTATGTAAGTGTGATCCCAATATAAGTACCCAATCATGCACGGTATCTTAATATTTTTTGGGTCACCACTTTTTATGCATGGTTCAAAAGGTGGTCGCGGGAAGTTAACTACGTTATAGTGATAAGCAGTTTCCTTCCCGTTAGGGTATGAATAGAAATACTCCCTAAGTTCCTCCTCCTCCTTACTCCCATCCATAATTTCCAAAACCTTATAATCCCCTTCTTCTATTTCATCCTCCGAATCACTTGAGGTTGAATCACTATCTAAAGTACTAGTGGATTCCTTAAGGGCTTTTTCAAGTGCACTTTCAATTATCCTATTCAATTTCTCAAGTTCTCCAATTTCACTAACAATACGAGCTCGGAGTTGGTTGGCAAAAGTTGGATCTAGTGGTGGGTATTTGTTTGATGGGGAATTGTTGTTTGGTGGGTTATCACCTTTCATGATGAAAAGTGATGGGGTTACGAACAAAGTCACGAAGAAGGGGGATAGACTACGAGGAAGCTAAAAATGAGAAAAAATCTTACATGATAGGAATCAAGCAAGGAAACCTAAACGAGATAGAAATTTAACTAGCTATTCTATTCCCCGGCAGCGACGCCAAAAACTTGATACGCGTACAACGCTCGTTCGAGGTCAAAGGAAACTTCCTTTTCATCGAGCAAGTTTTTCAACACCCTAGGCAGTGAACCTAACCGTTGTAGTGTAGTATTGGGTAAGCCTCGGGTATTGATATCGTTCTCTAGGGGAATAGGAATGCTAGTGATAAATTACTACGCTAAGGTTTAAGGTTGAGGAAGATTATTTTTTATCTTTTTATAATTTTTTATAAAGCTAAGGGTAAAATCTCGAGGTTTGAATTTGGGGGTTGGTATTTCTACCGATTACTCTATTATCAAATTATCTAAACTAATGGGTAGTCTATGTCTATTGAAGTGTGCTCGTATGATGATTAAAGATGTGTCTACCTAGATACTATTACTCCCTAGTTATCTTCTATTGATGGTTGAATTATCACGTCCTTATTCTTAACGCGTTGTGTTTTCTAAGGTCGTAGGGTGTGCTTTTATCCCTAAATCTTTGAGACAACCATAAGGTTAATGACTACGAAATCTCTATGATTCATAAACTTAACACTAAGGTTTTCTTTGGATATTTAGCCTAAAATTCCACTAGTAATTATAAACTAATATTCACAAAGATTAATCAAGCATTAATAACACAACGATTGCTTCATGCACTCCAAAGCCAATTACAATTAAGATAAGAGACAACCAATCAATAATTAATAACTAGGTTTCATACACACATTCAATTGAAGACATAATGAAATCAAGGGAATAAATAACTTATCTCGATGTAAAATAGAGTATGAGAACCCTAAAATACTGTCCAAACCGGACTACAATCGTTTTAGGTTTTTACTCCATAAGTCTACCCCTTAAAGTTTGAAAAATCGATTTTTATATATAAGATTACAACTGCGACGGCGTCGCCTTATAGGTGGGACGCCGTCAGATCGCCGTCATTAGGGTTTCGTCTTGGTCAAGTCAACATTGCGACGGCGTCACGTTGTGGTTGTGACGCCGTCAGTCTTCAGTTCTGACATCGTCTGAATCTGGATCTAGGCCGTCTGAGGAGGAAATTTTACGTGACGCCCTTACTCTTCAAATCCTGACGCCATCAGGTACATATTAGCCAATTCGCTACTGAGCTGTTACAAATCCAATCACACAAAGAGGGACGGCGTCGCCCTTGGTTTGTGACGCCGTCAGGTGTAATTTCAGCAGCTTGAGTGTCTTGATCTTGACTTATCCAAAAATGCATCATTCCAGCATTTTGTTTCCAAGAGACCTAAAAAGTGAAAAGGAACGAAATTAAGCAGTAACGGATATAAAAGTGGGCGATTAAGGGCTTAAATGACCCCTTAAAAGTGTATGTTTTAAATCCTTATCACTAAACATGCTCAATAATATTTCGTTGAAGTCTTGCATGTGTTGGTTTATAAAGGAGTTCTTTGGCATTCTTCCGTTGTAAATCGCATCGCTCAACCCATGTCCGTAATATATTTTCTCGTGGACAAACATAAATATCGTTCATTTTGGATATCGCAAACTTTTGATCTTTCAAAATCATGTTATGCAATATGATGCACGTGTACATGACTCTTCGTAGCTTGTTGATAGTTCAAGCACGCGCCGGTTGGCTTATAATATGCAAACGTCCTTGGAGGACCCCGAAATCTCTTTCAATGTCTTTGCTAGCACTTTTTTGTTTTTGTTTAAATAATTCATTTTTATCCGAATATGCAGTCGAGGATGATTTGACAAAAGCTGACCAAGTTGGGTAAATCCCGTCAGCTAGGTAATACCCGTTTTGAAATGTAACTCCGTTTACTTGAAACGGAACCTTGGGGGCGATGTCATCAAGAAGGTCGTCGAATAACGGTGAATTATTCAAAACAGTTAAATCATTATTCGCACCGCTACCCCAAAATGCATGCCAAATCCATAAATCGTATGACGCAACGGCTTCAAGCATAATAGTTGGATATTTTTTATTACCTCTATGAAATTGCCCATGCCACTCAACGGGACAGTTTTTTCATTCCCAGTGCATACAATCAATGCTTCCAAGCATTCCTGGAAACCCGTGGACCGTGTTATGTGCGTTGTATAAATTTTGAATGTCATTCAAACCAGGCTTTCTTAAAAACTCGGGCATAAACAATTCAATTACACACATAGTAAAAAAAAATCTAGACAATCGCATGCCGTGTGTGACCCCATTTGCAAATATTCATCAAATGCATCAGGTGTAGTGCCGTATGCCAATTGGCGTATGGCGAATGTGCATTTCATAATAACACTCATACTCATTGCACCCGTAGCATCGGGTCGGACTCTAAAGAAATCAAAATGCGGTGGAAGAGGATCAACAGTTTGAATATGATTTTCAATACCTTCTACTATTTCTAAAAATAGTTTACTGCTCATACGAAATCGACGTCTAAAATAGTAATCCGGATATTTTGGATAATCACCAAAATAGTCGGACATCAATCGTTCTTCAACAACATCACGCTCACGGTGGATGTAATTATGGCTGCGTGAACTTTCAGCTTCTTGTTCTCGCAACGATAGCCCATAATCTGTAACTTTCAGAATCATCTCGATATCTTCTATATCATCAATATCGGAATCCGTATTTGAATCACTCATGTTTTTATTGTTTAAGATGTAGAGGTTTGAAAGAGAAGTGTGTGAATGATTTTATAAAAATGGGGTATTATTTATAAAGGGGTAAAGTTTTAATTTGAAAAAAAAAAGTTTTTTTTTTAAATGTAACCGTTATCAAACGGTTGTGTATCTATTTTTGTTTGTCGTATTCATTTCGGGGAAGTGGCGAATTGCAAAGTGGCGAGGGCCATTGGTGTCGTGGCGAGGAGTGGCGGAAACCGGCGAGCGTAACACCTAGGATTGGCGAGTTCATTTCGTTACGATACCCCTTGCTCTTACTGGGGGCAACCTAATAAAAATTAGGGGTATGTACATATATCCCCATATACATACTTATATTTACATATTACTACAAACAAAGGCTTTAACAGGCTTATACATCATGCATAAAAAACTTGTGTTTGAAGAAATATGTAAATATAGGTGTGCATGTGAAGATATGATAGAAACCAAAAAGTTAGGCGGCTTCTATATATATTATCTTATTTATGTTATATGATTCTTTTTACGAGTATTATTGCATTTATTACGAGCTAAGTGAATTCAAACACTATTTTCGAAAATATTTATCCAGAGGCAGGCTTATAATTAAGGACTTATTTTTAGGCAGAAGCATACCTAATATACCCTCATAATTATCCTTAAGTACGTACATAAAATGGGTTTGGTATATTTACGTTAGTATTATCTAAGATGTTCTAAATTCTGTTATATCTATGTCAGCAATCATTGAAAATTTTCATGAGGTTGATTTGGTTAATACATATAGACTTATCTTGTTAAAAGAAATATTAATTTCCATCATTAGTTAAACATATTAAATAGACTATATATGCGCTCGATTTTGTCTTTTTTACTTGGTTCATACATATAGACTATTATTATTAGACATACTATACATTAATTAAAGGTAGCCTGTTTTCTTTTACTTTTAGATCAAAGCATTAGTTTATAAAGACCGATAGGAGGATGGGTTGGTACAAAAGAGAAATGGTGTTTGCTTTAATTCATTGTTGAGGTTGGTATATACAAAATTTTGACAAAAGAAGGAAAAGATGAATAAAGAACTAAAAAAGATGAATGTGTTGGATTCAGTTAAGTTGTTAAAAATAGATCTTAATAAATTATATCTTACTTTTGCGACAAACATTTTCCCTACACTTGTACTTGCACTTGTTTTTGGGTAAAAGGGCCGTAAAACCCCGGTAAATATATCCAAAAAGCTTTGAAGTACAATTGACATAGGTGAATCCCATGTCCTCAGCCCGTTACATAGGCGATTTGATTCTACAAATGTAACAAAGCAACATACAACTGCTAAACGCAGCAACAAACACTAAACTGCTAACAACATAATAGAAAACGATTACATTTAAATAAACAATCTAAATGTAAGACGATCAGGTTCATAGAACCACTTCCAAAGTGAGCGACTCTATCTTCAATGTTCTTCATTGCTTGACCCACAGTGCATCACCAACTTCCAAGCTGCAATAGCAGCACACACGTCTAAAGTCGCATCGCCAACCTGACCTACCAACACGTAAGATGGCAAAAGGTCCAGGTCCAACCAACACAACTCTTCGACACGGATCAATCTGCCCTACCAACTGAAGCAGCAAACAAGCCAGCTTCCCATGCTGAAATGCGACCCAATAAGCACCGCATCACCACCATCGGACCACCAACCACACACCACCCACGACTAATTAAGGAAACAACCCTAACCTAGCCGCACAACAAAGGCAGGCCACGACTTTCAGCACAGGGGCACCCTAGGAAACCCTAGAACCGCCTTATACTTTGAATCGCAACACCACACCAAGCACAACGGCTAACCACCCTAGTCGCACATGCAACCCATCCAACCGGGTCAATCGAACAAAAGCAATGGAGACAAATAATTTCACCACTCATAATTCAAGCACCTCGCCGGAAACAACCACAAAAACCCTAGGCCGTAAAAGTCTAGGGCAACAACAAGGAAGACTAGAACAATCAATACAAACGCATCCTTGATAAACCATGGATCGGCCAAAAGGAATACAAAAACCGATTGGTCATGGAAACCCTAGAGACCGATCCAACCATCAAAACCTTAATCGGTTTTGAAATACAATGATAACCATGTCGCTGCTTCCAATCAGAAAAAACCTAACCGGTTTACGAGTGATACATAGGATTGGTTCCTTCTCTATACAAAATTCTAACTGAATAATGTAAATAATCTGATCTTGATGTTTAATTGGAAGGATTTAAACCCTAGATGATAAAGAAATCGGTCATAGGGAATCAAGATCAGAAAATCGCCCAAAAGGGCTTGTACTTGCACTTGTTCAATTATTGACTTAAGGATGTTTACTAAATTAAGTGGTATAGATAAAATGGTTTAATTAGCCTCTTATAGAGAAGAGGGAAGTTTTAATAAGTCTCTCAATTAAGAAAGATTAAATGTTTCGGACCCACATTTCTCCCCATAATGAGAAAAGTAAACAAGTCGGACTCCAGACGGTTCATCGGAACTCTATGATTTCTTTTCATGTAGTGTGAATTTTTGTGAAGTATTTGTTACTCTAATAAACAGGGCAGACTCAAAGTAGTTCATCAAAATTCTATAAATTTTTTTTTATGCAGTGTGAATTTTTTTCAGAAATCTCGGTTCTTCAAAACTAAATCTAAATGCAAATCTCGTGTCACATTTTTGTTTAGTTTGTTCATTGCGTTACAGTAAAAGAAAATATTATGTGAAACTATTCATTTATAAAACCAGGTTCGCCCTACTAATAAATTCCCATACACATACACTCCATAAAATTCATCATGTACCATAACACAAGGCCAAATTTGGATAAGCCATGTCATAATCTATGTCTTGGCGGAATGATTAATCTTACGAAGTTGAGTCACGCTAGCACAACACATACACATTTTATTAAACCATGTAAGAGCTATAATAAAATGAAAATGTCGAAGTATTTTTTTGTGGGTTGTTGCAGTTATCTTTCGGTCTTATAGATAAGCCTTCTAGATACCTGCTAAGATGAACAACACGTTAGTCTCGCCCCGGGTGTTATCCCAGGACCCGACTCCGGCGTAAGAATAAGTATGTGTTTTTACCGAAAGGTATAATGTAAATGTATGTGTGTGTGAAAAATGATACATCTGTCTCCAACTATCAGACGCGTATTTATACTACCGATGTCACTATCGGTCCCCGAGACCGTTGTACTCTACGGGACCACTGGTGTCATCGGGTGACACCCCCGACATCGTCTCTCGTGTACTTTCGACATTCGTGAGAATGAGACGAATTGCGTCGTGCTAGGTGCCAAAGGTACTGTTAACTCGCCCTTCGGCGGTAGCCTATCGGAGTGTCTATCGGAGCACCTTTCGGTGGTGTTCCAGGTCTTTCGGTTGCTGACCGAAGGACCACATACGTCGTCATGTCCCCCCCAGTATCATGTTATTTGTCAATGACAAGTGACGTGATACTTAATCTAGTCGTCCGACGGGACCATTCGGGTCGGTTGGACCGGCTTTAGCTTCGCGGGCCACTCCTCGGGACAATGAGCCCAGGCCCATTCAGTGGGCGGGTTAAAATATTTTACCGAAAACTGTGGGATTTTGCCACGTGGCAGACGCGTCATGGTGGACGGTTTAGATTCATGCGCGTCGGTCTCTGACACGATGAGAAGTTTCGTGTCCCCACCTTTTTGGCCTATATAAAGCATTTTTACCCCATTTGTAATTTCCACTTTTACTTTTTGATTCCTTCGTCCTCTGTTTGGAAAACCTTTCGGCAAGTTCAGGTGAGTTTCCTCCCGTTATTCCTCCGTTGTTTTTCGTTGCGCCTTCTTGTCAATATCCAATGGCCTCTAGTTCCGTAGCACCCCTCGGCGATACAACCCCCAAATCTGATATGCATGTGTACTCTTCCATGCTATCCGAAGGGGAACTTGAGCATATTATCAGCGAGTATGGTATCCCGACCGATTTACATCCCCGTTTACCTCCGGCGGAGTTCACTATGAACAACCTTCCCCGTGATGCCATCGGACTTTATGAGCAGTATTTTGCATTTTCCGGGGTCCGAGTTCCCTTTTCCACGTTTCTCTTGAGCGTGATTCGATACTTTAAGGTGCACATTTCTCAATTGGTACCCATCGGATTGAACAGGTTGGTTATGTTTGAGATCTATTGCCGAAGCTTAGAAATTGAGCCCAGCGTGAATTTGTTCCGGGTTTTCTATACTTTGAATAAGCAGGGGCATTGGTTTTCCTTCCAAAGGAGGACTGGAGGAGAGTCTCGTCCGCGTCTTTTTAAGGAAACATGTTCAAGTCTAAAGAACTGGAAGGATAGCTTTTTCTTGATTGACCGGAGGGCTATCCTTGATGCCATGCCGTGGAGGCATCCGGATTCAAACGTTTCGGATAGTGTTCCCGGAGGTTTTTCGAAGGCGATGTTCGGAGGTCGTGTGAAGGGGTAGTTGAGCTCACCGGTTCATTCGGACTTTTGTTTGAGGTCGGGTTGACTAGAATTTGGAAGCATTCCGGGTTTCGCGTGGAGTTCAAGGATATTGACAAGAATGGTAATGCGACCGTCTAAGTTTTTTTTTTGTTACTTTCTTGCCGGTGACCCTTTCTCTTTCTTGTGTGTAGTTATCACCATGTCTCAGTATCTTCGTTTGAGGTCGGAGCAGGGGTCCCGGTTGGGTAGGGGACGCCCGTTGACTGAAGGGGAAGAAATTCCTCAACATGTAACTCAACCATTGAGAGCTGATCAACCTGTTCCTGAGGCGAGCAGGCTCCAGAGGATTGTAGAGAGGGCCGACTCCGGCGTGCTTAAAGCCAAAGAAAAGAAAAGGAAGCAGGCGGAGAAGAGGCCTACCGGTGGGCCCTCGTCACTGTTGAAGAGGAGGAGGCAGGTGTCTCCTTCTATTGAAGTGTTGTCCAGTCCGGAAGATTCTCAGGACGCTCACTCGATTTCTCCCATTAATACCTTGAGGCCGGATGATATCGTGGATGAGACTGGACGGGATAACGAGGGCGATCAAGAGGGAGGATCTTTGCAAGAGGGAATGCTATCCGTCAAGGATCCTCCGATTCTCTCGGAATCTACTCCTAATCCTGTCGTTCAAGGTATGCCCCCCTTTTTTTTCGCTGCATGTTACATGTTCTTTATTTCTGACTTCATTTTCTGCAGGGGCTGAAGCTGGGGTGTCAGAAGTGAATGCGGAGGAGACTCTCCAACATCCGATAGGACCATACACCGAAGATTATTCAGGAGGTATCCATCGTCCTCGTTCTCTTCCTAGCTTCTTTTTTTTTGATTATTTTTTGTTTGCGTAGGTTTGTTTGGACGAAGGGGTTCTGGGGAACTTTTTATCCCCGGCTGGGGTTTAACGGCTAACACGAGCCTAAATGATGCAGCCCTCTGTAGAGACATGAAGGCTAATCTTGCTCCCCCCTTTATTCGCACAGAACAAGAAGATCAGACTAATGAAAGGGCTTTATATAGGGGGTGGTTTGAGTTGTTCCACGGATCCCTCGCGGTTGCCGAAGTCTTCAAGCTGTTTGAGCGATTGAACCGTCATTATGCGGAACTGCACCGAGCCCACTCTGCTTGCTCCGGACTTGAGCCATTACTTTCCGAGACCCGTGCTAGCCTTCATTCCCAAGCTGCTATCAATGAGAAATTAACCACGACCACCGGGCCCTTCGGAGGTTCACCAAGCTTGTGAGCAAAAGGAAGGGGATTTGAAGGCTAAGCCGAGGGTTTGGAGGCTGAGGTTGTGATGCTGAAGGCCAAGGACACGGAGCAGGCCGAGAGGATCAGGTTGTTGGAGGAGTCGTTGGAGAAGAAAATTTTGGAGCTAGAGGAATCTGAGAGAGAAGCCGCGGATTTGAGAAAGAATATGCAAGAAGTTGCCATCGAGCGGCCAGAGGAGATGCCGCGTTTCAACTATGTTAAGGAGTTGATCCTCACGGTGATTCGTAGGTTACTGTGGTAGTAAGGAGTATCGGCAAGCACGGGGCGCTTTTCAACACCGCGATTGATTCGGCTGGTTGGACGGGTCCGGAGGAACGATCGAGGAAGAGGTCGAAAGGATCGTTGTCGCCGTAACGATTTCGATATGGAGGTCGTGCGGGGATTTACCAAGGTTTATGATACGATGTTTACCCGAAGCTACCCATATATAGAAAAAATCAAACGATCCTATCATTTCCCTTAAGCTGATTTGATGAACATTCTTCCCGAGGGAACCGGGGCCACCCCCGGAGCTGGCACTTCTGGAGGATCTTAGCCTTTACCTTGTTTTGTAGACTTTTCAATGTTAAGACAATGTTTTGTTTGTATTGTGGTGGGCCTTCGTGCCTTTGGGTTGTAACTTGAACAATTTACTTTCGCACCTTCGTAATGTTATTTAGGTCATCCGTATTTCCGGACGGCCATTTTTGATATGTATATCCTTGTGTATGTCTTTTGCGTTTTTTGTTAGTGACTTGGCACTTTTCTCGTTAAATTATGCCCGTGAGTAAATATACCCCGGCCTTCCCTAGTGACTTAGCACTTTCGGGGTAAATTATGCCTTTTGGTTGGTGTACGGGGGTAAATTATGCCTTTTGGTTGGTGTACCTCGGCCTTCCCTAGTGACTTGGCACATTCGGGGGTAAATTATGCCTGTAAGTAAATATACCTCGGCCTTCCCTAGTGACTTAGCACTTTTGGGGGTAATGTTTCGCTTTGTTGGTAAATCTACCGGTGGCTCATCCCTGGCGTCGCCACGCCTTACGGTATCTGCGTGCCGTTGGGGCATATATACCTCGGCTCTTCCCTTAATGTCTTAGCATTATTCGGGGGTATGCAGTCGCCTACCGAATGGTATATGGCCTTCCCTAGTGTCATTGCACTTACGAGGGTAAATTTATTTTAATTGGAGGGTTTTCGGATGAACGGGTGGGGGTAGCTAATCCCCGCCGGTTCATGCCCTTCCCTTTTTGCACAAGATGTAGTAATGGAAAATTTTCCTCCTCCGTCATAGGCGGGGGGAATATATCATAGCTTGCTGGTAATGGAAACAACATAATTCATGCCCGTAGGCTTACACTTTTCTTGTGAATACTTTTTTAAAGAAAACACTTCTTCAAATTCATTGCATGCCACTTCCGGGGAACTTCTTCTTCGTCCAAGGTCTCTAATTTGTAGGACACGTTGAGGCCTGCTTCCTTGATCCGATAGGGACCTTCCCACTTTGGTCCCAGTTTGCCTTGATCTTCGACTCTGTTGGCTTCATTCTTTCGGTATACGAATTCACCCGGTTTGAAGAATACCAGCCGCGCTTTTCAGTTGTAGTATTTTTCCAGCTTTGTTTTGTATCGGGCCTCCATCACTGCTGCTTCTTCCCTCCTTTCCTGGAGCAGGTCAAGATTGAGGCGAATTTCCTCTTCATTCTGTTCCTCCATCCGGCGGGGGTCATCCTCTTCGAGGCCTTCCCTTATTCTTCTCACCCTGTATGTCGGCATGCCTATTTCTGCCGGTATTACCGCTTCGCTCCCATAGGTGAGGCTGAAAGGAGTCTCTCCATTACTTGTCTTGATGGATGTCCTGAGCGCCTATAGAACGTTCGGTAATTCGTCTACCCATCCTGCCTTTGCACGCCCCAATCTTATTTTGATTCCCTCCATCAAGCTTTTGTTTGCCCTTTCTACCAGTCCGTTGGCCTATGGATGTGCCACGGCGGTGTTGATATGCTTTATGTTGAGCTTTTCATACCAGCTCTTGAAGGGGTTATCTATGAATTGCTTAGCATTATCTTTGACGATGATGGCAGGGAGTCCGAAGCGGCACACTATGTTATCCCATACGAATTTCGTGACGTCTTTTCCAGTGATCTTCGCTAGTGGTTTGGCCTCCGTCCACTTGGTGAAATAGTCGATGGCGACCAAGAGGAACTTGACCTTTCCGGCGGCCGAAGGTAGGGGACCCACTATGTCCATACCCCATTGGTAAAAGGGCCATGGAGCCATGATGGGCGTTAGCTTGGTTTTCGGGAGTTGCGGCACCGGGGCGTGGATTTGACAGGAGTCACACTTGATTATTTCGGGCGCCCCGCATGGTGGGCCAAGAGTAACTCGCCGATGGCTTTCGCCACGACCGATCGAGGGCCGGAGTGCATTCCGCATGCTCCCATGTGTATCTCCCTTATGACATAGTTTGCTTGCAAGGGGCCGACGCACCTCATCATGGGCACCTGGTAGGCTTTTTTGTAGAGCACTCCGTCTTCCATGATGTACTGGCTGATTTTCATCCTTAAGGTGCGGGCTTCATTGGGATCTTCCGGCCAGATTCCTTCTTCGAGAAACCGGATGATAGGGGTCATCCAGTTGTCCCCTTCCTCTTCCACGACGTTATTAACTTCCTTACTTTCCGTTGACCTCTCTCTTAGCCCTTCCACTAATACTTCCTTCGTCGGGTGGTCAAAAGCAACCGTAGCTAGCTTACTAAGAACATATGCCTTTTGATTCTGACCTCTGGGAATGTTCCGGATGGAGAAATTTTTGAAGCCGGCTATGTACTCTTTTGCCTTTGCCAAATACTTGATCATACTTTCGTGACTTGCTACGTAATCCCCGTTTATCTGATTGGCCACCCAAATTGAGTCTACCCGGACTTCGAGGTCACGGACTTTCATACTTTCCGCCATCCTCAGTCCTGCCAGCAGGGCTTCATACTCGGCTTCATTGTTAGTGCTTTCAAACTCCAGCCGGATGGCGTACGTGAACTCCATTCCTTCCGGGTTGATCAGCACAAGGCCCGCTCCGGAACGTTTGTTGTTGGATGCCCCGTCTGTATACAAAAGCCACCTTACCTCCTCTTTCTTCTTTATCGCCGGCTGTTCGAAATATTTATCATCCTTTTTTCCGATGGGGGCTTCTGATAGGAAGTCTGCCAAGACTTGACCCTTGATTGCGTTTCGGGGCTCGTAAGTGATGTTGTAAGCACCCAATTCCACTGAGTATTTGGCCAACTTCCCGGATGCTTCTGGCTTGTTGAGGATTTGCTTTATGGGTTGGTCTGTGATCACCTTTATGGGGTGTGCCTCGAAATACCTCCGGAGCCTTCTTGACATGTGTAATAAACAAAGTGCTAGCTTCTCGATTGGGGCATAGTTTCTTTCCGCCTCATTAAGTGTCCGACTTACATAACGGATCGGCAGCAGTTTTCCTTTCCTTTCGGTGAGCAAGACCGCGCTGACTGCTTCCTCGGCGGCCGCGAGGTATACATACAGCGTTTCCTTCGGCACGGGTGTTGTCAGCGAAGGGAGGTCCATTATTACCTTCTTCATCTCCTGGAACGCTTCTTCTGCTTCTTTCGTCCACCGATACTCCTCTTTGTTTTCCTTGGTAATGTTCTTCAGCGTTTCGAAGAAGGGTAGGGATCGTTCAGCCGAACGAGACAAGAAACGATTAAGGTCGCCAACTTGCCGTGAGGCTCTGCATTTCTTTCAAGGACCTAGGTGACTGCATGTCGATGATTGCCTTTGTCTTCTTCGGGTTTGCCCGGATTCCTTCCGAAGTTACCATGTATCCCGTGAATTTTCCTTCTTCCATCCCGAAGGAGCACTTCTTCGGATTTAGCTTCATGTTTATCTTTCGGAGGTTATCAAATGTTTCTGCTATGTCCGCTAGCATTCCTTGTTCTTCCCTGCTCTTGATGACCATATCATCCACATATGCTTCCGTGTTCCTCCCTATCTGGATGGAAGGCGGAGTCTATCATCCGCTGATAGGTAGCTCCCCGCATTCTTCAATCGAATGGCATTTTAGTGTAGCAGAGGTCCCCCGCTCGTGTAAAATGCGCTTTCTCTTCGTCTTCCCTTGCCATCTGCACCTGGTGATATCCTTTGTAAGCATCCAGGAAACACTTGTACTTATATCCCATGACCGACTCAATCTTCCAGTCGATCTCCGGCAGAGGGTAGTAATCCTTGGGGCAGGCAGAGTTGATGTTTTTAAAGTCGATGCACATCCGCCAGCTTCCGTCACACTTTTTTACCAAAACGGGATTAGATATCCAAGTAGGATATTTCACCGGTCTGACAATGCCTGCCTTGACCCATTCCTCTACCTCTTTTGTGACCGCCTGACTTCTATCGGACGCCAACATTCGGCGTTTTTGACATACCGGGTCTACTGAAGGGTTGGCATTTAGAGTGTGCTCGATGATTCCTCGAGGGACTCCCGTCATATCCACTGGCTCCCATGCAAATACATCAAGATTCCTTTGTAACAGTTCTTTGAGGCGCCTTTTTCCTTCAGAGGACAGGGCACCCCCTATCATTACAGCTTGCTCAAGGAAGGCTGGGTTGATCGTCACTTCTTTCGTCAAACCCACCTCACTTGCTTCGGCTTCTACCTTATCCTGCTCCGGAGTGACGGCCTGTAGCCTTTCCAACCTTCTACACTCTGAAATGATGACGGAGCGAGTGACGAGCGTGGAAATTCCCTGGGGTGTCGGGAATTTCATCATGGAGTGGACTGTGGAGGGTATGGCTCGCAGGATCTTCAATCCGGTTCTTCCCAAGATTACGTTATACGGCGATGGTGCCCGAATAATCGCGTGAACTTCATTCTGACCTTCCTGTATAATCCTTCGTCTCCGAATGAAACGTCCAACTCAATTTTTCCCAGTGGCCTGGTCACATGTCCGGCGAACCCGAGTAGGTTCGTCTGTGTCTGCTTCATACGGGCCCTTATCTCATGAGGCAAGTTGTTGAAACAATGTTCGAACATTACTTCCACTGAAGCTCCTTCATCCACAAAAACCCTTCTTACTAGATACCCCTCCATGGTTGCTTCGACAATGAGGGGATCGTCTGATATGTCCCCTTCGGGAAGAGGGGGAAAAGTTATGGGCACGTTCATCCATCTCTCTTCTTGCTCGGACGACTTCCTCTTCTTTCGTCCAGGCCATGTTCGGATCATATTGATGACCTTGTCTTTGGTTCCCACATCATTCTTAGGAGGATCCTTCCTTCCCTTTTGACGGAGGTCCTTAATCAGATGATTCAGTTTTCCCGACTCCAATGCCAATCTCTAACCGCCTCTTGAGATGATAACAGTCATTCGTAATGCCCTTTTTCTCCATGATAATCACAAGACTGCCTTGGTTTTCCCTATGGGGTGGGTCGCGATCGTTTCGAGGAGGTAGACGTAGCTGGTGTTCCGTGGCTAAAATTTCTTTTGGGGGTTTAATGAGCGAGTCCAGGGTTAGGCGGGGATTGCTTCGATTCAAGTGATCGCCGCGATGGGGTAAATAGGGCGCGTCGACACCGGACGTGTGTGCTACCCCGATCTTTCCTAATAGGTGTAATGCCCTTCATTCTTCCCGTCCCCTCCATAGTGGTTCCTGGCGGCTCTTTCATCCTTCCGGAATGGTCCAGTTGAGGCTCTTCGGGTCGTATCATAATGTTCTCCTCTGGCAGGCTTCAGTTTGGCGGTTGGCCGCTTCGATCTCACAAAATCGTCGACCCTAGTCATCATCTCTTCTACGGTTTTAGGGATCGTATCGGCGAACCGCTTGGCTAACTCGGGACATTTACACCCGTCCATGAACGAAGAGATCCTCATGATCTCCGGCGCTTCCTGTATGAATCCTGTCTCAGTGGTCCACCTTTCTTTGAATTCCGGCAGTGTTTCGTTAGCCTTCCTTACTATTTTGGTGATCTCGGTAGGGTCCTTGACACAAGCTTTGTGTAAGGAGAAACGAGTCTCGAACTGATCCCTGAAAGCTGCCCATTCGTCTATGCTCCCCGGTGAGAGTCCATCAAACCATCCCCTGGCCTTTCCATCCAAAGTTTGCTGAAACATGCGACACCACACGGGCATTGGCCATTCTCCATGCCCTGCGGCCCCGGTGAACCTGTTGAGATGATCTTGAGGATCCGTTGATCTGTCGTACAGCTTAATGTGGGTGGGCATCTTATGTTCCGGAGCGGAGAACTCGATGATTCGCCTACTAAATGGAGATTTTGAGACTTCCTTGAAGGGCTTTGCCAGGTCTTCGTCTTTCACTTTACTCCCTGTGACTATTTCCTTCTTCTTATCCGCCGACTCGCCCTTGTCAAGAGTCGCTTCATCTTCAAAATCCAATCGTATTGGCTCAACGGTGTCCCTCCGGCTGTTGTGCTCTTTTATCATAGACTTGAGAGCTGTTACATACCCTTCTAACTGCTCTCTCGTCGATGGTGTGGAACTTCCTTCTCCCCTTCCGGAAGCTTCAGGTGGTGTCGAACCCGTCATTCTATAGCTCTAGCAGATTGAATGCGGGTCCCACGGATGGCGCCAATGTCTAAGTATTTTTTTGTGGGTTGTTGCAGTTATCTTTCGGTCTTATAGATAAGCCTTCTAGATACCTGCTAAGATGAACAACGCGTTAGTCTCGCCCCGGGTGTTATCCCAGGACCCGACTCCGACGTAAGAATAAGTATGTGTTTTTACCGAAAGGTATAATGTAAATGTATGTGTGTGTGAAAAATGATACCTCTGTCTCCAACTACTGTACGCGTATTTATACTACCTGATGTCACTATCTGGTCCCTGAGACCGTTGTACTCTACGGGACCACTGGTGCCGTCGAGTGACAATCGTCTCCGGTTGTACTTTCTCGACATTCGGGAGAATGAGACGAATTGTGTCCATGCTAGGTGCCAAAGGTACTGTTAGGTCAACTCGCCCTTCGGCGGTAGCCTATCGGAGTGTCTATCGGAGCACCTTTCGGTGGTGTTCCAGGTCTTTCGGTTGCTGACCGAAGGACCACATACGTCGTCAAAAAGAGTGAAAAGAAACTACACTTATACATTTCAAATGTACTTATACATTTTTCTTTAAATTTCTCCCCTCCTATAAAATATGTAATTGAAAATTTTTCTCATTTTTTTTATTTATTTTAAATTTCTTTCCTATTAGATGTCTTCCCAACAATACAATACTGGGTTTATAATTATGCCTCACTTTCAAAAGCATTAACATAGGATAAGAAACTGTGCAAAAAGACAATATTCATGCTAGAACGTCAAAATTAAACCGACAATTGATCAGTAGTTTGGCCCCACTAGTTTTTGTAAATGTAATTTTCTTTAAATAATTGTAGTGTCTTTGAAGAGTTGAAGTTGACATATGGAACAATTCACATTTAACATTTCAAATCAAAGTCTTTAAGATCGAAATTTTATTTTAAATTGTTTTTGTTTTTATCAAATCATAATCGTAAGATTAGATTTGGATTATAAGATCTTATTATAATACAATTTTTTAATGATTTTTATTATTTCATTCAAATTTATAAATTATTATATACTATAAACACAAAATTATATGAATATTTACTAAAAATTTTGTCTTATTATGAATATGAAATGTTTAAGAAGTATCACATGTGAAATTATATAAAAATATAAACAATAAATTTGTAGTTTTATAATTTGCGGTTTTGAGAAAAGTAAGATTAGATCGGAGTAGATCTTGAGATTCTATAGTAAAGATCGGGATCTTATAAGATCTTAAGCTTGTTAAGATCCTACGTAGGATCCGGATCGTTTTTGCTTTGTAAAATCGTAAAATCATAAGATTCTAAGATTAGGGTCAGGATCTTAACAACTATGTTTCAGATGTTTGATTAATTATCGTTTCTACTATGCTTTTTAGGAGTTAACGCAAACGTAATGACATTCTTTCTTTATTGTTATGTTTTTTAAAAGGTTTTTGCGATAAATGTATTACTCCAAAAAAATATTTGAATACAACGGATGTGGGTGCATCATATATTTCAGTCTGTTACATAGGCGATAAGGCTTACAAAGCAAAATTACTTCTAAAGCAAAGAAACAACTATAACTAGGTTACAATTGACTCAACATAATATAAAAAATATGCTTCTTCCTATCGACGAACCTTGATATACCAAGCATCACCTAAAGCCTGTTGGTCTTCAGAGATACCCTAATCGTCGTACAAGTCATCATCATAGGGATCAAGTCAACACTCACTGTTCTTTCATTGCTCATACAAACTATTTGTACCGTATCCACTTCCACTTCCATTTTCCGATGCTATAAAATTAGGAGTTTCATTATCCACTTTCTGCACCTCACCTTTGGTAGCATCACCAGTGTTCACGACTTCTAGCACGTTGGTCGTACTAGTTACCTTACTAGTAGCTTTATTCTCTTAAAAAATAGCGCCACTTTCCAAATTAATTTGTTTCGAACTAAACATACTACCATTTCTTTTATACTCAGAATTCAGTTTGTCATCAAACCCACTAGCCTTCCCACTCGTACCAGTAGTTTTACTATTAGTTCCAGTAGCATTTTCACCCTCATTGCACTCCTCAAATACCGTGTCAAGCTCATTAGATAAGATGTCACATTTATTTGACGTAATAACCACAATTTTAGAGGATGAAACAATATTTTTCTTACCATATTAGGACATATTCGACCAAACTGTAACTTTTCCTTTCTTAGAACTTGAGGATTTAGAAGAACTAGTATTAGCTTTAGGTTGATATCGACATTTTGCACCAACACTTTGACCAGCCTTTAAGTCGTCCGAGCACTATTGTTCTTTCCATTTAAACGTTTAGTAACAACCGTTTGAAATCCATCATGTGACAACTCAACAACTTTGGCAGATACGATGACATTTTTTGGACATTGTCAATAGTATGACCAAATATCTTACATGAACTACACCGCGGTGGCTTCCACTCATACTCGACTTGAACAGTTTCTTTTGTTAACCACGACCCATCAAGTAATTGTATGGAAATTATAAAGCTATCTTTTAGCCCATCTTCAGCTCGGACCTCAACCACAGCACGAGCAAAACTACTCTTACCTCATGATTCTACACACATGCTGCTTATATAAGCGTCAAACATTTTAAGGGTACTGAGTTTAGTTGCAATCAAGCTCAACCCATCCTCCGAGATGGCAACCAATGGGGCGTTATGTAGTTTAACCCACCCCGAGACGTGATTTAATTCTTCCTTTAACAAGTTAGTATTCATAGTCCATTGTTTAAGAATGGTAGAATTATTTCTAATGATCCAAGGTCCACCAAGAACATCTTCCAAACCTATTCTCGAGTCAAATTTAAAAAATAAAATTCCCTTAGCATTCATCTCTTATAATCCCAAACTTAGCCTAAACATTATGTACATAATACTCAATGATTGTGAACACAATTCTTCTATCAATAAAATAGCTACAAAGTATTCTCCAATTTAGGAGGAATTGCATGTATACATCCTTCCAAAAGTTTAAAATTGCAGATATATCCAACAAATTTAAAATTGCATATATGTCATTTCAAAAGATCAAAAATTGCATATAACTAATTACATATATATCCTTTTTAAACTTTTGTATTTGCACTTTTCAAAAAGAAAAGTAATAATAATAAGGGCTAATAACCTTTTAAAGCACTATACTTGTCAAGAATGGCAGTTCTGCGTAGCGAACTAAAAAAATAACTCTTTTAGACATTAAAGTTGACATCTTTGTCTTTCTTTAAGTATTATGACCATATTATGACCATTTTACCCTTCAAAAAATATTTCAAAAAAAAAAGAAATTCGAAAAAAAATTCAGAAATTTCAAAAAAAAAAAATTTGGAATAAAAAAATCGAAAAAAAGGTATTTCGAAAAAAATTTAGAAAAGGTAAAATGGTCATAATACTTAAAGAAAGACAAAAATGTCAACTTTAATGTTTAAAAGAGTTATTTTTTTAGTTCGCTACGCAGAACTACAATTCTTGACAAGTATAGTGCTTTAAAAGGTTATTAACACTAATAATAATAATAAGTAGATAAAAGATCATTTGAGGACAAAAGATTATTTACATACCAAGGGATCAATCTCCTCCTTTCATTTTTATTTTATCTAATGGATGAGATTAATCTCAACAATTTTAAAAACCCACTTTCATCATTTTTTTTCAAATATTAATATCTTTCAAACCGTTAATTGTTAAGCGAAAAAAAATATATCATTACGACGAGCATTTAATTATCTTTCTATAGATAGGCACTTTGATATACTTTCGACAATTTTTTTTTCCGTATTTTTCACGTTTTTTTTTAAAGTTTTTTCGTTTTTTTAAGTTACTGAAATTTGCATTGAAAAATCATATATGATAAAACACTAATTTGAATATCATATGTGATACATATTAGTGTAATATCATATATGATATGTAATATCACATGTGATATTAGTGTAATGTCATATATGATATTACATATAATATCACATGTGATATTACATATCATATATGATTTAACACTAATATCACATGTGATATTCAATTTAGTGTTTTATCATATATGATTTTTTTATGTAAATTTCAGTAACGTAAAAAAAGGAAAAAAATAACGAAAAATGTGAAAAAAACGAGTTTTTTTTTCTTTTTTCGAAAGTATATCAAAGTGCCCGTTTATAGAAAGATAATTAAATGCTCGTCGCGATGGTGTAAATATTTTCACTTAACGATTAACGGTTTAAGAGATATTTAAATTATAAAAAATATGTGAAATAATAAAATGCTTTTAATCTCAACCATTGATTTCTTTTTAAATGGATGGTGGAGATGAGTCCCTTGGTATGTAAGAAAAGTTTGGTATGTAAAATAACTCTCCTAATAAGTAAATAAAAATAATGATAATGAGAAAAAAACAAAAAACTTTTGTATTTCCATTTAAATGAGTTGGAGGCCTAAATGTGTGCCTAATTTTAGGCCTAAAAGGACGTGGAAGTGTTTTATTGGTTTGTGATGTAGCGGGTCCATCTACTGTGACCAATAAAATGATGCCACATAAGATTAGTCATATAATTAGGCACATGAATTAGGCATGCCAATCAATGCTCTTTCCAAATATATCCTTTTTAAACCTTCGTAGTTGCATATATATAATTTCTAAACCTTTAATATATCATTTATGTATCTTGGCAGCACGATCAACATGTGTTGAACAACTAACACAGTCATCAATCGTAACCCTTGGTATGTCATTACCTGAAGGATCAGGTACATGAATACACGACTAAGTTTTTCCTCCAGATCGATCTCATTGGCTTTCCATCGTCATCTAAGAACACCTGTTTGCCTTCTAGAATTAGCTTTTCATAATTACTGATCTTAGCATTCATGTCTTCCTCACTGTTGTTGATAGCACCAGATAACGGGTCCGTTTGTTCCAAACTTATGTTACTAGTAGTAACAACATCTTCTTGTTCGTCCACATTCATAGACGAGTTTACAGCATTCACGCCCATTTTCAGCTTAAGTCCCCTCCCTTCCTGACTAAAAAACCCCTTTCCATTACCTTAAGTCCCCTCCCTTCCTGACTAAAAAACCCCTCTCCATTACCTTACATACGACCAGTAATACCTAGCACAACAGCAACACAAGAAAATAACCCGATTCAACCCTAAACAATTAGGGTTTCGGGCAACGTAACACAGAAGGACAATGGCTGCAGAGATTAAAACCGATCAGCTTCAAATACTGTCAAACAGAAACCCTAGCGATCTAAAAAAACTAAACCCTAAAATCCAGAATCGTTAGAAACCCTAGTCGCAACTCAAACTAGCAAAAAAGAAATGAAAAGCACCAAGAACGCAACAGATCAAACACAATTGACTCGTTACGGCAAGGATTGTTGGAACTAAAAAGATTTGGAGCGCTTAGGGTTGTTAGGGTATCGATTGGTCGCCAATCGCCAAAGGTTCTTTATTGTTTTGTTCCTACTTGTTCAAACTCTTTGTAACTTCTTCTGCAGTAGCTACTTGCTAGTAGTTACTTCTAATTAAGTAGTAATTACTTTTTGTTCCAAAAATAGAATGTGTGAATAATCTGTGCTATAAAAGTAGGGTTTACAACTTATTGCCTTACCATGAACACAATCGGTAATTAATAACATCAATTTCTCAAAGAAATGAATATGTACAATCACAATGTGCATGGACATTGCTATTAGACTCGACGTGATTCAACTAAAATAAAATTTATAGCTAATAATAAGGAGGAGAGTTATTTTACATACCAAATTTTTCTCACATAACAAGGGACTCATCTCCACCATCAGAAATCAATGGTTAAGATTAAAAACATTTTATTATTTCACCTATTTTTTATAATTTAAATATATCTTAAACCGTTAATCGTTAAGTGAAAATATTTACACCATCGCGACGAGCATTTAATTATCTTTCTATAGACGGGTACTTTGATATACTTTGAAAAAAAAAAATTTCATTTTTCACGTTTTTTTCGTTATTTTTCGTTTTTTTACGTTACTAAAATTTGCATGAAAAAATCATATATGATAAAACACTAAATTGAATATCACATGTGATATTAGTGTTAAATCATATATGATATGTAATATCATATGTGATATTACACTAATATCACATGTGATATTACATATCATATATGATATTACACTAATATCACATGTGATATTAAAATTAGTTTGTTATCATATATGATTTTTAACGAAATTTCAAGAACGTTAAAAACAAAAAACTTAAAAAAAGGTGAAAAATACGGAATTTTTTTTTCGAAAGTTTATCAAATCTTTATCTATAGAAAGATAATTAAATGCTCGTCGCAATGATATATTTTTTTCGTTTAACGATTAACGGTTTGAAAGATATTAATATTTGAAAAAAAATGATGAAAGTGGGTTTTTTAAATTGTTGAGATTAATCTCATCCATTAGATCAAATAAAAATGGAAGGTGAAGATTAATCCCGTAAATAATCTTTTGTCCTCAAATGATCTTAAATCCATAATAAGTTACATAATGTATGCACGTCTATACCTTAAGAAAAAACACTATAGCGGCTGCAAGTACAATTCAAAACGAGAAATAGTTGAAATCCTTCATTCCAAACATATGGTCCATCTCGAAAACTTGGCTGCTAGCCATTGATAAATATGATGTTGAGGATGTCATTTGCCCATGATCCAAAAGCGAATATACCCTATCCTCGTGGTCCATCCCTGATGGCATCGCAATAATCGAATCTAATGGACTATGTGAAACATGTGCAAATGAATCACCTGAATGATAAACATTGGAAGACAAAGACCATTTGTGATTTGAGTCACCAGTAGAAGGAAAAGCCTCCTCATGTTCGTGTATCATGGTGGGTAAGTATGGGTTAACTTGTTTCTTCGCTATGACTTCCTTTGGTGTTTCAAAGTTAAGAAAGATCGATGTATCTGTAGGATCTGTAGAATCCAAAATGATCGGAGGAGCTCTTTGTAAGTTCTTGCAAGTATGGTTTCCGAAGTAGGTTATCTTATAGTTTGGTGGCTTATCTCCGATCTTTTGAACTTGTTTTGTTGCTTGACATCCTTGATCAAGTTTGTAGGTGCACCTATAATAGCTCCTGCATGTATGTAACACTACATCAGTATAATTCCAAATTTAATCTTCTTCTACAATTAGCTAGATATGTAAACTAATTAATGTGCTTGAATATGTTTGTCTCGAATAGACTTAACCATTAACTTCGACAATCAACAATTGCATCTTATTGCTAGGTTTCAAAGTAACTGAACAAACCTTTGGTGTTTTGTATTGAGAATCTCTTTTTGGCCATATTTCCTCCAAGCATGGCCATCATCAATCAAAACTGAAGTGACTTTTGTAGATGTCCATGAGTCTTTTCTGCATGTGCCCAAACAAATATAAATCATGAACAACTTAATGTATGTTTATATCAAAGCCAAACATAAATAAACACTTTGATATTGGGATGCATATGCACACAAAGTACAGTAGAAAAGGATGAGAAAATATACTACTGTAACATTTAAGATCAGTTAAAAATAAATGTAACATTATTATATTATACCTTCTTTTGTAACACCCTCTTTTCATTTTCACTGGTAATACAGTACTCTTTGGGCTCTCATCAGAAATTTCTGATTTTAACCCATTCAAAGTACAAGAAGATTGCAAATCACTCATTGGATGTTGAAGAGACTCGTTGGAGCTATGTGAGCCGATGATTGAAAGGGTATTCTCGAACATCGCCAAGATTTGAACTGCTACAACATCAATAAGTTTAGAGTCGGGCTCGACTTTATCTGACCAAAGATACACATCCTGAAGCTTATTAATCCATTCTTCACCTTGGATGAGTGTTTGCATAGCTTTAATTCGGTTGCTTGGTAAAGTTTCTGGCCAATTCGGAGACCCCATAAATATTTGGTGGTTTAAAGTTTGATATTAATTAACTACAAGCAGTGCACAACAATATAACACACATCACTGTATATTTATATATCAAAACTTTTGCAAATTCTTTTGCTCCAATAATATAAAAAGACAAGTGACAAGAAGGTTCCTAATAATTTAGGAGTGTGACGTATTCTTTATGGCGAGCTATATGACGTATTGCATATATACGAAGGCGTGAAAAGAATATAGTAGAATACTCCATGAAGGATGAGAAAGAATCACATGACGATCATAATCTTGTTCACTATTACACAAACAGGTTTTTCCCACGGTAAAATCAGTGGTAAATCTCGCGGGAAAAGGTCTTTTTCTACGAATTTCACACGGAATTGTTCCGTGTGTAAAAACCCCGTGGGTAAATATTTTCCCACAGATTTTCCCACGGGACGTTGACTATTTCCCACGAATATCATTGTGGGTAATCCGTGGGTTTAATTTCCCACAGATTTCTCACGAAATTTCCCATAGTTTTTAGTAGTAATTTTTCACACATATCCGTGGTTTTTTTGCCACAGATTTCCAACGATTTTCACACTACAATTTTTCCCACATATTTCTCACGAAATTTCGCACTGCTTCTAGTAGCCATTTTCCACACAAATCCGTGGTTTTTTTGCCACACATTTCCAACGATTTTCACACTCTAATTTCTGACGGTTTTATCACAGATTTCCCACAGAAAAATAAATTTTCCCCAAACAATTCTGTGGGAATTTTGTGATTAATCCGTGGGAAATACGTGGCTAAATTTCATGGTATTTGTATTATAATAGATTTTCCGAACCTGTAAATACAAAAAGCTAATATCAAAAACAATAAAAACCATTAATAAATCACCAAAATAAACAAATCCAATGCCCAAAATGACATTTGTAAATAACATGTAGTCATAATCTAAAATATTACATTCCATCAAAACACATGTAAACTTACAAATATATTCAATACATCAATTTTGACCTTCTAAACCAAAAAAAAAAAGTGTGCGTGTCACTGTTTAATCTTTTGGCCACAACCCTGTTTTTTTCTTCTCTTCTTGATCTTTATATTTCTCCCATCTTAGCCATGAGTAGTTATCCTCCCTATGTTCACAAAGATACAAAACCAAATTAGTGCTTGTAACCAAAATAAAAGAACTGAAGGATACACAAAATTAAAGCTATTTAAATCTAACAAAAGACAATATTATTAGATGTAACAAAAAATCAAACACTCCTTGGATCTGTAGAGACGAAACCAAAAAAGAAATATATATATACATGGATCTTAAGATAAAAACTTTTGCAATTTCGTTTTACTTCCACATACAAAATTTAAAACACCAATTTTGTATATTTCAACTTTTGAATACATTATAACTCGTTTTTAACATATAAATACCCTATGAAGCACAACTTATTCAAATTTTGGAATAGCGAAAACAAAGTGCACGAGGGACCATTCAACTTTCTGACCTTTTAACAACTTTCCTGTTTTAAAAAGAAATTAACTTTACTTCAAGCCACATTATGTATCACTAATTCACGTAGACATTGTATGAGAATAAAAGTAATAAACTTACCAAATCAAATGTTGCGATGGATACGTTTAAAGTTGCGATGGTGGGAATAGAAGGAATTCGTCAACACAAAAAAATGGGATCGATGCTTTTTCCCCGCCTGTGTATTGCCCCCTGTTCAGCAGGGAAGTGACTCTATTCCATGTTTTAGTGATTATGGGGTGTGCTCAACATCCTCCCCATGACTCTATCCATACATGCCTGATATTTCTCCTATGATAGAAATCATTCAATAAGTTAATAGCTTAGTTATCTAACAACTGATAATAATAAAAGTTAATGAAAATAATCTAATCATTAATATGGGTTTTAGTCGGGTATTCGGTTGGGTCACAAAAGGCTTAAAATGTAGACAAGAAGTCAAAGATTACCATCATTTAAGTGAGCAGCATGCTAGCAGGTAGAAAACAAGTTAAAAATGACCAATACTAAATACTAAATTTGTTTATTCAGATAGGAAAATTGAATCAAGTAATCAAGCTTTAAAATGCAATCCAAACACCCTTTACGAAATAAGTGAAAATGGTAAAATACAAAATATTGGCTTCTTTAACTCAAATGGTTATGACCTTTCATACCTTGTTTTCAATCAACCCACATCAAAGGAGGTAGAATGAATTTTATACCTATGTACTTAGACCATAACTAAAAAAAAAAAAAAAAAAAAAAATCATGAAACAGTAGTAAAGCTAGCAAACAATTTTTTTAAACTTGTTTCCACACAAAAACAAGGTAAGGACACTTGCAATATGTTCGCATGACCTCTCATTAACCCATACCGGCTCGATCACATCTGCCCCTATTGAGGCCGACCCTCCTTCCCCAATGACAGGCTGGTCATCAAACCTACACAATGGGGACAAATGAAACACAAATAACATTAGTACCAATTTATGTTTCCATAATATAAACATGCATTTTATTCATAAAATCCAATTACTCGTCTGCGTATAAGTCAATCTCTTATATCACCCGGTGCAGGCAGTGAATTTGGGATATTAGACCCTCACACTTTGTGTGATACTTCATCACCTGATTCACTTCCATCTATACCATCATCAGTATGATGATCCTCCATCCGCATTTGCCTACTATTGGTGCTCCCATGTGAAGGCCTGGGACCACAAGGTCTGCGTCTGCTTGACATATCTATTACAATAGAAATAACAATGAGAACTCCGAACAATATAAAGAAGTAAGATAGATAATCAAATAATTAAGTTCACTTTTAAAGCACTGCAAAGTGATAATCACATTGTCATTTATTAATCGCAATCCAAAACACCCATAGAACATTGCAGTACACAGGAAACAATATGATAAGGCATGATTAGCTAGCTCATAAATACATACCAAAATATCAATTAATAACTAAATACAAACTACTAACTACTAGTGAGACTCATCTTCCTTGTATATAATCACAACTGAAATAACAATATCACTATAACACCTAATAAACACTCGTATATATTCACTCAATATAGTCACAATCAATTATCAAATTTCTATAAACTCTAAATCAGAACACTTAAAATCTAACAAAAAAACTTAAAATGCATAATATACACATATAGAGTCTTTATACACATAACTTAGAAAATAGAGCAAAAAGTTACAAGATAAGTAATCAAAATCAACCTTTAAAGTAAAAATCATTAGCAATTAAATATCTCAAATGATATACATATAACTTTAAACTTGAAACAAGAGTTAATAGAAGAATAGAATGTTACTTATTAGGTTCGGTTTGAAGACCGATAAACGAGAGACGATACATGAGAGGAGGTAGCTTCTGGGTCTTGATAAAAGGTTGACGGGTGATGGGGGAAAGTGAGAGAAACTTGTTTGTAGCTATGGTGGCTAGTGTTGGTTCGTAATACAACAGATCTAGTGTTTGTGTTTGAAGAAGTAAAAAAATGTTTTGATGGTGTTGGTGTGTGGTAGGCGGTAAAGTAGGGCAACAAACATGTTTGGGATGGGCGGGAAATGAAAATTGGGATAGGTGGGAAAATTTTGTTTGTATAACTCTTTTTATAAGAGCACAAGGTATCGTGGACAGCGCCACATCATACACATTTCAATAACTTACCAATAACTAAAACACCCTCCCTCATAACACACCACTAACATGTTATTGGGTCCTACAAAATACCCCACAAAAAATACCCACTCACTCACAATACACAAAAAAAAACACCAAACATCACAAATGGCTTGAGCCATTGGAATGGCTCAAATACCTTTGGCTCACCAATGGCACCAAGTGGTGGTATGGTTTAGCACACCAATGGCATGAAAAATAAACCTTTGGCATGTTAAAAGCTCCCCATACCCCTTGTGCTCTAAAATTAAAAGACAACAACAAAATTTAATGTTGTTATAAAGGTAGGGAAAACGAGTCAAGCTGCTCGTGAATTACTTGAGCTCGGTTTGGCCGAAACTCCACTCAATAGCTCATACTAAAAGTTCAATAGTTCATATTAAAAGTCTTATCTTACATTTCTATAAGTTGAGTTGTCCGTAAGTTACTTGAGCTAGGTTCGCACATATACTCAAGCTCCGCTTAAATGAGCACAAACCAAAAATGTGTATGGCTCGAGTTTTACAAAGATGAATCGAATGATAAAAATTTAATAAATGGTTCAAAAATGGTCATTTGATTAAGACGACCTTGTAAACGTCATCGTAATTCTCAAAGATAATGAAGCCTGGCGGAGGTCGTCTTACATGGATGATGACATTTGAAGGTCATCGAATCATTTTGATATATTTTGGATGGTCGTCTCATCGGGAATAACGTTATCTAAAAGGAACATCCTTTAAACGAGTAGATCAATCGGGTGAGCAACATAATAGGTAAAATCTCGATCCCACATTAATGTTACAGTGCCTCGAGGGGGACGGTGGACACAATATTGATCCACATATATATATCCAACATCCGAAAATACATCTTGATTCATCATGTAAAAGGGTACATAATATTGTATCATGAATCTGGCTCAACTACCTCATTTGGTAAGCATTTAATATTATGATTCATTACACCGAACTACAACTTCTATTCTCCAACTTCATAAGTTACTCTTACGCCCGAACTTGGTCATGATCAATCGAAACATGTCATAATGGCTAATGATTTGCACACTCTAAAAGATTATTTGCACACTAAAGGTACAAGCAGTTGAAGCATAATGCTTAATACTCTACAAGTATTTTTTATTCATAATTGGAGTGTCTCAATCAATTCTTAAAGTGTGCAAATCAATTCCCTGTCACAATCAATCCAACAACATTTAAATAAAAAGTCATAACATCCAACAACAATTATGCATCACCACGATCAATGGAAACATATCACAATCAACCCAAAATTGCACTGCTCCTAATTTAGGTGTGAACATTGGCTTCAACTTCTATTTGTCAGCTATATCCACACCTACAAATGAGAGCCTAGTGCTCTGGTCTAGCTACAAGTTAAACTATCAATTATGCATTAACATTTTACCCCGCTTAACAATTCCACACACACACACACATATATATATATATATATACAAATATGAAAATATAAACTCATAAAAACACATAGATAGTAATGTGGGAATGTGGGAATATATTGAAATACAAAAACGATATCTTCTGTGGGAAATCCGTGAGTAACTACCCACAAATTTCCCACGAATTTATCAAATCGGTGGGTAATTTGTCGGAAAGTACGAACGGATTTCCCACGAGGCCACGAACATAATCATCTACTATGTTTTTGACATACTTACACATTCACATATGTATACATTCTTATATATAGACATACAAAAGTGAAATGAAGGCTAAAATAAACTTATAATAATACATTCCTTAATAGATATACAATTGTTTATAAATCACGTGTCTACACAAACACGTTAGACATATATACATATACATTTGTGACACACAAACATATAGCTAAATAAATACGAAGACACATATAATTGCAACTAATAAACCATGTTAAGACATAGATTATTATATGAGATTTTGTAATTATAAAGAAACATAAAAACAATATTATTGTGGCTAATGAGTGGGTAACTATCCACAGATTTCACACAGACTAATTAAACCATATATTTATTAAATAAGATCGTGTGAAATCCGTGGGTAATTTAGCTACAGATTTGCCATTGAATTATGACCTTCGCTAATATGTGTGAATTTTGCGACATATTTCCCACGGAAGTCCGGTCAACACAATTAGTGTGAAATTTGTCGCTGATCTGTGGGAAATTTGCGACCAGTTTCCCACTAAAATTTGGTCAACAAATTGATGTGTAAATTGTGGAAAATTCGTGGGAAATCTTTGACTGATTTCCCACAAAAATTTTGTTTTACAATTTGGTGGGTAAATTGTAGGTAATTTGTGGGAAATTTCCCACTGATTATTTTCTGTGGGTAAAAGTTTGTGGGAAAAACCAGTTTGTGTAGTAGTGGTTATCGTTGGAAAAATATTGTCGTAGTTTCACAGAAGACAAAAGTCAATGACTTTTCAATAATATAAGATCTGTTTATCTTAAACGGAAGGAAATTTTAAATCGTTAGTTTAGATAAATTCTGTAGATTGACTACAAGTCTACAAATAAAATATTATCCCCTATGTTTTAAGAGTCAAGGGATCGAATGGTTTCACATGTTTTGGTACTCTCTTATTTCAATACTCTACTTCACATTAACAAAACATTTACCTTTATTTCATCGTTCACACATTTCAATTCATCTCTCTTATTCTCTTTCACATTTACCAAACATGTCCTACATTGATTAATAAGCCAATGTATTTAGCTATTGACACGGTCATACCCCATGAGTAATTATATTAATTATCTACTACTCATATACAGCACATATAGGATCTCTTAAGAAAAGTGAAAAGTAGAAAGCTGTGTCATTAAACAAGTAAAAAAGAATGTCAAGAGGAATTGAATCGACCTTGAAGCTATATAGCAGTCGGGGCATGTTCAATTTCAAAGACCGGTGTCACATAACTAAATGAAAGTTAGAATCACTATTAGTTAAAGGTTTTATTTTTTATTTTTATTATTTTATTTTAAAATTTTTTTCTTGAGTAAAGGGTTTTTTCAGTAAATGTATTACTTCCAAAAAAATGTTTAAGTACATAAGATGCAGGTGAAATCCCACAACTCAGCACGTTAATTAGGTGAAAATAAAAGCACAATTTGTGCTTCAAACTAAACCTATCATAAAAATGACAAACTAATTTTATGAACTACAATAAAGAAAACAGCCACCAACTAAATTACATTTGACTCACAACGATACTAAATATAACCCAGCGTATAATCTGCCATCGGAAAAGGATATTGAACGCGTCACAAAATGCAAGTTGCTCTTCCATTAAGTCCGATATCACATCGTGATTAACTCGAATACCATGTCGCTTATACGAAGAGGCCAAAAACTGAGCATCTCATTATCATACTCTACAACCTCAGTTTTCGAATAACCATCTTGCACATCCATTGAAGTACTAGGCATAGACCTCGATTTCACAGTCACCTATTTGACAACTTTAGCAGTAGTAGACAAATTAGGAATTGGCTCCTCATTAGCCAATTGTTCCACGTCCTCAGGTATAGCAATATAAGGCGTTACGCCCTTTGAAGTAGATGTCACCCTAGCTGCCACGGTAGAAGTAGATGTAGATGATCTTTCCTTAGTACCCTTATTAATAGTAAAATTGGTACCTTAGGTCTTAACTGAATTATTGCCCTCTAAATCACTCTCCTCCGTTTCAAGAACTTATGGTTTATTAAGTTTAACAACCTCATTATCTTCAGTATTCGACTTACTAGCTTGCATATAATTGTTAGGTGATGACGTATTCAACATGGGCATGTAGATTGTTGGGTTTATTGATTTGATGATACAAAACAATAAAGAATGAAACATCAAGGGCTTAAAGTGACAAAGATGAAACCTAAAAAAAGATGGAGGGACTTGCTTGCAAAAGAAGATTTACTTATTAGTCCTTCGTAGAGATTTGTAAACCCTAATCCTCTAGTATATAAAGAGGACTTGGGGTGTAGGTTTTATATACATGTCTTCCATAATGTAGTCGACTAAAGGTGTGTGTGTCTTATCTAGGGTGTGTAGTTTATTTTAAACGCCTAGGTTATTAGTTTAGTTAGTAGTTTAGTTATCTAGACTGTAGAAAACTAGAAGGGGGGTTGAATAGTTTACCAATTAAAAACTTTGTTTTGAAACTTATTGTAAAGATCAATTGATATTGATCTTAGATATGTTAATGAAATATGCAAGCAATATGTAAGGAGTAAATAAGGAAAGAAATGATCAAACCACAACAAGTTGTTTATAGTGGTTCGGTCTACAAGGACTCTTTTTCCTTGCCCTACTCCACTCCTCGAGTCTCACACTCGAGAGTTTAACTTCACTAGTCAACAAGCTCCTTTCACCGGAGGAGAAAACCTTTACACTTCGCTTACACTATTTCCGACACTAAGCTAGATGTCGAGTTCTTTCCAAGGGTACAACCACTCCCACACACAACGTATTTTGAGGACTAAAATACTAACCACTCACACTCACAAGATTATGATGGTTTAATACAACAATGAAGTATGAATCAACACAAGATCATACAACACTAAACAAACAAGACTTCCAACTTCTCGTTTGAAGCTTGAATGTGACTTGATCTTCTTTGCTACAAAAGAGATCACTAATATGATATGAAACTGAGTTAGAAAGGTTATAGAGAAGATATGTATGAGAGTATGTTAGAAAGGGATGAAAAACTACTTGGCTTGGCATTGCTATTTATAGCCAAAGTGGAGAGGAGCGTCCACGGACCGCGGAACCCTTAAAAGGGTTCCGCCCGTGTACCATTTTGGTACCGCCGGTCGGACAGTCAAGATATCAAATCTTTGCTAAAGTCAACTCTATCTAAGTGAGATTGTGCAAGATATGAAGAGTACAAATCCACACAAAATATCTAATGAAATCTTCCAATGATTTCCATGATGCATCACATGATGTCATATGTTGTATTTCTATTTTTAGAAATATGCAAGTACTTAAGTAGTGTTTGGTTTTAAGAACCTAACACATTCTAAAACTACTATCATACATAATGATTAGATTCATATCAAGATGTTACTAATCATAAATGTAAATGCTTGAATGATGAATATATTGTTTGAAAAAGCTTGTTTTAATATCTATTAAACTTGACAAGCTTTAAGCTTTTATACAAATTAAATTTACTTTTGTCGTTAACAAAACTTAGGTAAAGATCAAAAATATAAATAACGTTTAATGACGATATTTGTATTAACAATCTCTCCCTTTTTGTTGAGGACAAAATATAAATTTTATTTTTATAAAAGATACAAAGTTTGTGCAAGAGTTATAAAAATATTAGTTTTAGAACTTGAAAAGAGAATGATAATGCAAGTGTATGATGTTTGACTATTTATGAAAGTCAAAGTATTCACTAGTTGATGTATGATGTTGACTTTTTCAGAAAGTCAAAGTATGCGATTGACTTTTAAGAAAAGTCAAAATGTAATCAAGTTCTATATTTTCTCCCCCTTTTTTGTCTCAACAAAAGAAGAGCGATCTTGAATGTAATGAGCCCGAGCAATTATCTCCCCTTGATCAAAGCTCCCCTAAATTGGGTGCTTAATGGGAAGATACATGGATTGTGAAAATAAAAGCTACAAAAAATGTTAGTAATAATGATCATTTACAAGCATTTCCAAACACTATGTAAAAGCTCCAACACTATAATAAACACACTATTCATTAGTTAAAATTTTCATGAATAAAGATCATGAAATGGGAACACAATGATGTGTTTTAGTACAAGAAGAAAAGAAAAGAAAATAATCCTAAGAAGAGAAAACTAGAAATGCTAAACTATGACCATCCTAATTTGATGGTGGATGAGAAAGAGCGTTGAGGGGCTCAAGGATGTGATTGAGGATGAACCTCATTTCTTCTTGAAAGTCAAGGACCATAACCCGGGTCCTATCAGCGGTTTGGGCCGTTTGCTCACAAGTTGAGCAACCATGCCTAGGGGGGTAGTATGTTTGGGGAGGTTGTGGTGGTGGAATGGTAGATGTGTTGGTGTTGGTGGAAATGTTTGGGGTGGTCATGATGGAAGCAAGCAAAGCACTTTGCATTTGCATTGTCTCACTCAAGTGAGAGTCCACCATGCCTTTGAATTGGTGGAGGTTGTGGAGTTCCGTTTGAATCTCCTCTCTAGTGGGATTGGCATCCCACATACACTCCTCAATGTCCTCAAGATGAGGGGACATTGATATGGGGAGTGAATGATCCCCATACAAAGGACCATGAATGTCTTTGTGAATGGGGTGGAAGAGAAGAGGTTTAGGCCCTAATGGGGCGTTTGGGTCAAAGGATGACCGAGGTGACTTATGAGCCATCCGCTCAATTGAGCCAAAGGATGGCAATGGTGGTGGATGATTTGGCCTAGGAGGCAAGTCATCCAAGTCCTCCAAGAAAGGATTTAGGGAGGTTGGTGGAGTGGAAAACAACTCCATTGGAATGAGAGTTGGAGACCTTGGTGAAGGTGGTGAGGGTGTTTTGGATGTTTGGATGGGTGGCGGTGGAGGTGAAGTTGGTGTTTTTGTTGGTGGTGGAGTGGTGATCACAATGTGTGATTGAGTAGGTGTGGCTAAGGTAAGGTTTGTATCATCTCGGATGGGAGATGAGATTGTGAGTGGAGAAGACTCGGATGAGGAGCTAAGGTGAACGAAGCAACAAGGCCTCACACTAATTCTAGCGGTCTTCTTGCAAGGTTTTGGAGATGATTTTGTCATTTTGACTTTGGTTTGTCTTTGCTAGATGATAGTAAGAATGAAGAAGGTGTGAGGATGATCATGGTAAAACCTCTCAATTTATAGAAGTGAAAAATCATGGAGAAATGTGTTTGATTTGATGTTAAGCCATTGAAGAGATGAGGTTCCTAATGATTTGGAAGTGGGTTGAATGCTAGTCATATCACCCAAGTCAAGCCATTCAAGAGAGATGGAGTGAAGAAGAAAAGATTTGCAATAAATGTGTTCTAGTGAGTGGAATTTCCTAATATTCAGATCACCCACGGATTTGAAGGTACCAAAAATTTGGTTCCTTCCTTTATGCAAAAGGGCTCCTTGGGTGGATTTTTCAAATTTTTGAATTTTGGTGGGAAATGGATTTCTTATATTCCTAAGTGAATTATACTAGTTCTAATAAGAGTATAAGCAATTTAGGATTGATTTATAAGCATTGGATGGTAATTTGGAATCACGAAATAGTCGAAATTCAGAAAGTTACCTGAAGGATCCACGGCACCAAAACTTACACGGCCGGAACCCTAAAAAGGGTGCCGGTCCTGTCATGGGCGGTACCAATTTACATAACGGACGGTACCAAATTTATGGTGCCGTCGATCCGTGAAGTCAGAAAAATGGACAGAGTTCGTTTTTAGGTGTCGGGGACTTTTCCGAAAACTGAAATTCTTCTCAAAA
Organism: Chrysanthemum makinoi; assembly: GCA_910596185.1. Classification (NCBI taxonomy): domain Eukaryota; kingdom Viridiplantae; phylum Streptophyta; class Magnoliopsida; order Asterales; family Asteraceae; genus Chrysanthemum; species Chrysanthemum makinoi. The sequence continues at coordinate 71,267,045 of OU343225.1, read as the reverse complement.
CATGTTATACTAAACATTTCTAGTTAGGAAAAGCAGATAACATATATATAAACATAGTGGAGCATGTATTTTGAGCAAGGCTTTTTGATTTTCACATTATAGTGAAAATGGGTAAAATTGATAGCATACTTGCGCTATCCCCCTGCATGAAATTGTTAGCATTCACCATTGTTTCAGTTATATTATCATCCTACATAATAAAAACAACGAAATTGTATCAAACATTAATGATAATGCATTGTTCCAAACACTCCTTAAAAGTACCCTTATTTGTCCAACTTCTTGTAAATCTTGTTCATCATCCTACCAAGGCACTTGAACATTCCCTTAGTTTGCTTGAACTCAGTGATTCATTCTCTATTTCGGGAAGAGACGCATAATACTCATGAGGCGGAAGGCGAGAGCTTGGAAGACCATCCTCGGAGCTATTTGATGATGATGATGATGGAGTTGGAGGTTTTGCTCTCTTGCCTTTTGTCTTAGCAACTCGTGCATCACTCAAAGGTACAAAGATGTGAGGGATGAGCTCATAGTGAAGGTGCATCCCTTTTGGTGTTGGTGGAATTGGTGCAAAGTTTCTATAGGGACGGGTGAGGAGCATCCCGTATGGAAGAGCAACCGATCCTTGAGTTGGAATATCAATCATTCTCCTAGCTATGTAGTAAGCTAAATTGAATGGTTGACGGGTGGACAAGTTGTAGAGCATATGACAAAGGCAAGCGTTAATGTGATCCCTATTTCCTATGGTGCTAATGACGTTGGCTCTAAGTAGCTCCTCCCATTTCTTAAATTCGGGCTTAAGTTCATTTAGCTCCATTCCATATGGATCTCGGTTTACCTCATTTCCCTTTCGGGTAACTCGGGTTGTATCACCCTTTGGGTTAAAAGGTGTTCACGGATGACATCCTTGTCGGCCAAACGGGTTTGGTAGGGTAGAGAGCGGTCATTGATAGCATCAAGAGCGGTGAGTGACCATTTATCCGAGTAGAGACAAGTTCCTCGGTTGGGAATTCCTAGCACTTGAGCAAAGTTGGCTAAGGTGATGGTGTAGTCGTTTTGATTAATTCTAAACCTAAGACAAAATTCATCATCGTCTTCATCACTAAAGCCGGTCACACTAGCATAGAATTCTAACACAAACCTAGGACAAATTGGTTCATCGATGTCAAGAAGACAATCGAATTGAATGGCGGCTAGTTCTTCACGAAGGTTGGTGTTTTCAAGGAAGGATGAGTGAATGGTTCTACCCTCATGGAAATACCTTGATTCTAGACCCTAAATATTTCTACTTGTTCCTTGGTAAGTCCTTTGGTTTTGTGGTGTTTGGGAATGTAGTTAAGGGTGTCTTTGTGATCATAGAATCTTGCGGCTACCATGGTTATTCCTAAGGACAAGAGTTAATATGTTAAAAAATGAGAATAAGTTTTAACGTTTTTGGTTCTAGTGTGTGCCTATATGAAAACAATTTGGAGTTGCGGTTATCTCGACTCATTTTATGCACAAAGATGGTTTTAGTGGGGTGTTTGGCAAATACCATGAGATAACCCAAATGCTCCTAATTCAATGTGGCTTCATTTGAATATACCCGGGAATGCATATTAGTTATGCAATACCTTTAGTATTCAAGAGCATGCAAGTGATGAAAATTTAACGTTTCTATTTGTATTAGCAATGAAAAAATTGTTTTCCTACAAGTGAGAAGCTTTTCAAAACTTTTGACATGGGGTGTTTGGTTGTTTGAATAGGGCCTTATATTCATTATCTATCAATTAGTGGGAAGCATGATTTGTTTATGCAATATGATAATGTAGTACCTAATTTCAATGACTAGTTATGCAATTTGCCAATTGAATTCATATTTGGTATAAAAGCATACATAAAACCCCATGTAATGATTTGTGATAGTTTTGTGCATAAATAAGAATCCTAGACTCCGAATTAAGAGATGAAATGTAGTTAGGATACTTACAATGATGTTATCTTCAGTGATTAGTGAGTTGGAAGATGACAATAATGAGCTTGGTTTAAGTTTTACACGTTTTGGTAAAGTGGGTTTTGAGGAAGAGGATGATTTGTATATAGCGGTTTTGCTTACGTAGACACCACGGACTAGACGGTACCAAAAATTTGGTTCCGTCTTTGTTATCGTTTGGTGCCGTGGCTCTGATAGCAGTACAAGACAAATTTGTTTAGTTTTGACTATTCTAATGTTTTGGGCTATGTTTATCCTACATGTTTGGTTCCATTAACCCTAAACCAAGTCTAAGAAGATTAAAAGGTTCTCGTTTAAGAGGCTTAGTTAAGATGTCGGCAATGTTGTCTTCGGAGGATACTTTCTCGATTGAAATGTTTCCTTTTTGAACATTGTCGCGAAGAAAGTGATGGCGGATTTCAATATGATTTGTACGAGCATGTTGAAGCGGGATTCTTCTGAGATCGATGGCTCCTTTGTTGTCGCAAAGTATCACAATGTCGTTGAGATGAATTCCGTAATCTACGAGAGCTTGCTTCATCCAAAGAGCTTGTTTACATGCTTTTCCGGTGAGGCGTGCTTTAGTTGAGATGGCCAAGGCCGTTTGCTTCTTTGCAAACCATGAGGTGAGACAATGTCCAACAAAAGTGCAAATACCACTTGTACTTTTCTATCGACATAGTCACCGGCATGATCCGAGTCGGCATACACTATGGTTTCTACACCCGTTCCTTTGGGATACCATAATCCTAAACACGTTGTTCCCTTAATGTATCTAAAAATCCTTTTTAGGGCTTCTAAGTGTGATGCCTTTGGGTTTTCTTGAAAGCGAGCACATAGACAAACACTAAACATAATGTCGGGTCTACTAGCCGTAAGATAGAGTAGGCTACCAATCATTCCTCTATATTTAGTGTTATCTACGGATTCACCTTCCTCATCCTTGGTTAGTTTAGTGTCCGAGGACATGGGTGTCTTAGTTGGTTTGGAATCTTCAAGACCAAATTTCCTAAGCATGTCTTTTATATATTTAGATTGGTTAAAGAATATGCCATCTTCTAGTTGTTTTATTTGAAGTCCTAGAAAGAAATTTAACTCACCCATCATACTCATTTCAAACTCGTCGTGCATGATTTTAGAGAAATCATCACATAATTCTTGACAAGTTGATCCGAATATAATGTCATCAGCGTATATTTGAACAATGATAATATGTGATTCCTTTTTCTTGGTAAAAGAGTATTATCTACTAATCCCATAGTATATTTGTTATCAATAAGGAAAGTCTTAAGTCGGTCGTACCAAGCTTTTGGTGCTTGCTTAAGACCATACAATGCTTTCTTGAGTTTGAAGACATGATGTGGTTTCTCAAAGTCGGTGAAACCGGGAGGTTGAGCAACATACACTTCTTCGTTAATAAACCCATTAAGAAAGGCACTTTTAACATCCATTTGAAATAATTTAAAATCATAGGCACATGCATAAGCAAGCAATATTCTAATAGACTCAAGCCTAGCTACCGGTGCATAAGTTTCATCATAATCAATCCCTCTTGTTGATTATAACCTTGCGCTACAAGCCTAGCTTTGTTTCTAGATACTATCCCATTTTCATCCATCTTATTTCGAAAAACCCATTTTGTTCCAATTATAGTTTGATCTTTAGGTTTTGGAACTAATTTCCAAACATCATTTCTAACGAATTGGTTTAATTCTTCTTGCATGGCAATAACCCATGATTCATCTTTTATTGCTTCATTTATGGGTTTTGGTTCAATGGTGGATACAAAGCAAAAATAATTACTTTGATTTTGGGCTTGTGACCTTAAGGTTCTTTGATTAAGTTGTCCTATGACTTTTTCTAAAGGATGACTTTTAGATTCTTTGATGTTGACAATTTCTTTATTTAATGGTTCATCTTCCTTGTTATTATTAATTATTTCTTGACCTTCTATCATTTGACTTTCAACTAAGTCATCATCTACCAAAGGTGATGTCTTAGAGGGAGGTGGACTTTCGTCGAATGTTATGTTCAACGATTCCTCGACTATCATTGTTTCTTTGTTTAGGACAATGTAAGCTTTACTAGTTTGAGAGTAACCAAGAAATACACCTTCATAAGACTTTGGGTCAAACTTGGTGAGATAATCCTTAGTATTAAGAATAAAGCATTTACAACCAAAGACTCTAAAATATCCTAACGTTGGCTTTTTACCTTTATAGAGTTCATATGGTGTTTTGTTTAAGAAAGGCGTATTAAGACTCTATTCAAAATATATGTAGAAGTGTCAACGGCGTTACACCAAAACTTTTGAGGAATGTTTTGTTCATTAAGCATTGTTCTACTCATTTCTTGAATTGTTCTATTTTTACGTTCTACTACTCCATTTGATTGAGGTGTTAGTGGGCGGAAAAGTTATGTGTTATACCATTTGTATCACAAAAGTTTCCAAATTGAGTTTCGTTGTCAAATTCACGACCATGATCCGTTCGGATCGACACAATTTTGACACCTAGAAGATTTTGAATTTTCTTGCTAAGTATTTCAAATTTATCAAAAGCTTCATTTTTGGTTTTCAAAAACAACGTCCAAGTAAACCTTGAGTAATCATCTACTATGACCAAAGTGTATAAGTTGCCTCCATAGCTTCTTATAGCGGATGGTCCAAACAAGTCCATATGTAATAATTCTAGACACTTAGATATGGACACCATATTTTTAGATTTGTGACTACTATGTGTTTGTTTACCAATTTTGCAAGCGTCGCAAAAGTGTTGGTCATATTTAAGTTTTGGTAAATTCCTAACCAATTCTTTTGAAGATAGGTTTTGTATAAGTCTCATATTAGCGTGACCTAAGCGTCTATGCCAAAGAGATGAGCTATCGTCTAATGTTGTTAGGCAAAGTTTGTCATTATATGTTTTATCTATTTTCATGACGTATATGTTATTTTTCCTAACTCCTTTAGCTATGGTGATACCATCTTTTAGTATTTTACTACCATTTTCATCAAATAGTACTTTATACTTTTTATCACATAGTTGGCTAATACTAAGTAGATTAAATCCTAACCTATCCACATGAGCAACATTTTCAATAGTTAGGGAGTTATGAGCAATCGTACCTTTGCCAATAATTTTGCTTTTGAGATTGCTACCAAAGGTGACATTACCTCCGTCATACTCTTGGTATGATGAGAAGAGACTTTGTTGCCCGTCATGTGTCGTGAGCAACCACTATCTTTTATCCATTCATCGGGTTCCAATCCAACTTTCAAGCATACCTAAGAAGCAAATAACTCAAGCATTTGGTCCCCAATATCTCATGGGTCCATTTGGGTTACACATACCATTTATTTGATTCATGTATGGAAACGATGGGTAAGAGTTCCATGGCATGTAATCTGGAGTTTGATATGGTCTAGGAAAGTTTTGATTCCAACCATTGTGTTGGTAGTTGGGTTATACGTTGTGGTTGCTCTTAGGAAAGGGCGTTTGGCAAAAGGAGTTTTATATCGTTGTTGAGTAGTTTTTGATCTAAATTAATTATTGACAAGTCCTACTCACGAGTAACGGTGGTTTTAGTTTAATACTATTATTGGTTTTCTTTGTTATTTTAACAAATTCAAGATGCGGTCCGTATTGCGAACATTACATTCTTTGAAGTACCCACGGCACCATTTTGCACAACGGACGGAACCCTTATTTTGGTTCCGTCGGTCCGTCTTTATCTTTGCAGCAATTTTGACAGAATGTTCGTCCTTTTCGGCCGTTTTATTTTGACTCTTTGGAATTAATACTTCATTAAAACCTAGCCCATTCATGTCTCCCGGTGTTTTATGAATTTTAACTATTTCATCGGCAAGAGCGATGTTCTTGTTAAACCTTTTAAATTTAGAATTGTTTTCGATTAAAACATCTTGTGTGAGCTTTAGTTTTTCTATTTCAAGTTTAAGCTCTTGACATGATTTACAATCATCGTCATTTGCTTTTCCTTTTCTAGTCGTTTTGCTTTTTCTTTTAACTCATAAACTTCATTTTCCAAAAATTCCTTTTTGGTTTTAAAAATTTATTTTTAGTTATGATTTTTAGACTTAGCTCACACAATTGATTATATTGTTTTTGCAAAGTGTCATCATCAATAGAAGAATAAGAAGAGTCGGAAAGTACCTCATTTGACTCATGTGCCATTAGAGCGATCTCTTCCTTGCTTGATTCTTCATCGTCTTCACTATCACTCCAAGCACCACTTACAAAAGCTCGTTGAGTTTTGCTTTTAGGTGGCTTGGGACATTCTCCTATGAGGTGACTTGCATCACCACATCTAAAACATTTTCTTTCACCTTTACCCTTCTTGTCATCCCGATCTTTTCCGAATGGCTTCTTTTCTTCTCGAGGTTGTCTTACGAACTTTCCTCTTCTTCTAAAGAACTTCTTAAAATCTCTAACGGCCATGGCATATTCCTCATCTTCGCTACGGAGCAAGATTCGTCATCATCACTTGATTCCGCTTTTGCTTTTAGAGCAACGGATTTGATCTTCTCCCTATTTCCTTTGATGATCTCGAATCTTTCTCCATCACCATTTCGTGTACTTTGAGGTTACCGATCAACTCGTCTAGTGACATTATTGAGAGATCTTTTGATTCCTCAATGGCGGTCACTTTAGCTCTCCATTTGGGATGGAGTGCTCTAAGAAATTTCCCGACAAAGTTCTTACTACGAAAAGATTCATCAAGTGCTTTAAGTGATGTAATAATAGTGTTAAAGCGAGCAAAGCCACAATCAAAGGTTTCATCTTCAGGGAATAACAAATTGTTCATATTGTTGAACAAGAAGATCAATTTTGTTATCCTTGACTTGTGAATTACCTTGATGTGTAACAATTAAAGATTCCCAAATATCTTTGGCGGTTTCACACATAAAAATTCTTTCATATTCTTTTCTAGGTAAAGCATTATAAAGCATCATTTTAGCTTCATTATTTTTAGCAACTAGTTTCTTTTGTTCATCAACGGAAATATCCTTTGTTGTAGAACTAAAATCCCTTTAACAATAATAAACCAAAGATCTATATCTTTTGATTTTACATATGTTTCAAAGCGGTTTTTCCAATAGATAAATCCATTGGTTTCAAAGAGTGGTGGTCTTTGCATAGATTGCCCTTCTTTAAAGTTTTGAGAATCCATGGATCGTTTCAAGTTTATAAAATACAAGTTATTTTAGAAATTCTTGAGCAACGAGGCTCTGGTACCAATTGTAGAAAACTAGAAGAGGGGGTTGAATAGTTTACCAATTAAAAACTTTGTTTTGAAACTTATTGTAAAGATCAATTGATATTGATCTTAGATATGTTAATGAAATATGCAAGCAATATGTAAGGAGTAAATAAGGAAAGAAATGATCAAACCACAACAAGTTGTTTATAGTGGTTCGGTCTACAAGGACTCTTTTTCCTTGCCCTACTCCACTCCTCGAGTCTCACACTCGAGAGTTTAACTTCACTAGTCAACAAGCTCCTTTCACCGGCGGAGAAAACCTTTACACTTCGCTTACACTATTTCCGACACTAAGCTAGATGTCGAGTTCTTTCCAAGGGTACAACCACTCCCACACACAACGTATTTTGAGGACTAAAATACTAACCACTCACACTCACAAGATTATGATGGTTTAATACAACAATGAAGTATGAATCAACACAAGATCATACAACACTAAACAAACAAGACTTCCAACTTCTCGTTTGAAGCTTGAATGTGACTTGATCTTCTTTGCTACAAAAGAGATCACTAATATGATATGAAACTGAGTTAGAAAGGTTAGAGAGAAGATATGTATGAGAGTATGTTAGAAAGGGATGAAAAACTACTTGGCTTGGCATTGCTATGTATAGCCAAAGTGGACGGAGGCGTCCACGGACCGGAACCCTTAAAAGGGTTCCACCCGTGTACCATTTTGGTACCGCCGGCAGTCAAGATATCAAATCTTTGCTAAAGTCAACTCTATCTAAGTGAGATTGTGCAAGATATGAAGAGTACAAATCCACACAAAATATCTAATGAAATCTTCCAATGATTTCCATGATGCATCACATGATGTCATATGTTGTATTTCTATTTTTAGAAATATGCAAGTACTTAAGTAGTGTTTGGTTTTAAGAACCTAACACATTCTAAAAATATTATCATACATAATGATTAGAGTTATATCAAGATGTTACTAATCATAAATGTAAATGCTTGAATGATGAATATATTGTTTGAAAAAACTTGTTTTAATATCTATTAAACTTGATAAGCTTTAAGCTTTTATACAAATTAAATTTACTTTTGTCGTTAAGAAAACTTAGGTAAAGATCAAAAATATAAATAACGTTTAATGACGATATTTGTATTAACATAGACGTGTTCCTATAAACGTCTAGGGTTAGTTAGTGTTAGTTAACCTCCAAGATCAAGTCTTTGATCCTTGTTATAGTTTAGATAACACGTTATTAATATAATTGGAGGTGATGGTGAATGAAAACCTTATGTCAATAACATAATTATTCTTTATTATTCCGCTGCGTATGTATATGTTATTGTTAAACCCTAAGGCTCAAAAAGATCTCAAGGAGTCCTATCAAACTCCACAATTGGTATCAGAGCTCGGGGAGCTCGTTACCTAGGGATTCACAAGGTTTTTTGGCAAAAAAGGAAGAAGAAAATCGAATTTCAACAATTTTCGTAATACTACTGCAGCACTGTTTTCAAGAGGGCATAAGTTTTTCTTGAACCATTGGATCAAGCTACAATATTTTCTGGTGCATCTCCGTATATCCGTCTAACGTTTCACCGGAGGGATTGTCAATTAGAGCTCTTAATCAAAAGTTATAAGCTATCGAAGTCTGCTGCAGAAACTGAAAAAGTTTCGTAAGGTTACTACAACACTGTTTTGAAACGATCATAACTTTTTCGTTAACCGTTCGACCGGGACGAAATTTTTGGTGGACGTTCTCTATATAGCCATCTAACTTTCCAGCAGAGGGATCGTGGATCTGAACTTTTATGAAAAAGTTACAGGCTGTCGAATATGGCTGCTGACAGAGGTACTGCTCCTTGTCAAAGTACTTCTCCTTGTCAAAGTGCTGCTCGTTGTGATCGTTTATGCTGTGACGAGTTTATATTTTTGCCATGTACTTTGTTTCGAGCTGCTGTTGTATACGTTAGAGGATCGACTTTGTAGTGACTTTGCAATTATTATTGCGAGTCAAGTGAGAGGTTAATGGAGGCGTAGCAATGCATCAGTTATGATGGTTTCATGGCTGTAACAAGTACTAGTATTTAGAAGTTTATACTGCTCGTGTTAAAAGATTGTACTTCTAGAAAACTTTGGTACTGCTATTTATAATGGTTAAACGCTATTGCTTAGACGAAAGTACTGCTACTTATTACTTAGTACTGCTCGTTGGATTTTAGTACTGCCTGTTGAGTTATTTGTACTGCTATAAGGTATTTGCTGCTCATACATAGCAGTTGGTACTGCTTGTTCTACACTTAGTACTGCTATGCTCCAAATTAGTATTGCTCGTTTGCAAGACTTAGTATTGCCCACAAGGTTGTACTGCTCGAATCATGGATATATGGATTCGGACTTGGGCTTCATGGTATTTGTTGATACTTGTAACATTTATAGGCGTGAGTTACAAAAAGTGAGGGGAAGCTCGTATGATTTTAGCATTGATTCGATCTCAACTGAGTTTGTTATTAGATTACACACACCGGAATGATTTGAGGGGAAGTCGATTTGGTTTTTGGATTTGGTTGTTATACATACACGAAAGTTTGGTTGATTTCAAGGTTCAAGATCTCAGATATTGTTATACTTATTTGGACTTTGACGATGATTGAAAAATTGGTAAACCTTTGAACTATTCTTCATGTTACTACTACTTGGTTTCAAATGCGATTATAGTCATCTTTATTAGTATTTTAGGAGGTACTATGTTCTTTATGGCTGGAACTACAACGTATTTGTGACCATGGTGGTTAGTTATTCGACAAATTCTTATGGTTATTTACATGCATCATTCGAGGGGAAGATTTGCAACTTGAAGATCCTTGGTGATATTGCATGTTTAAGGGGAAGTTCGCTTATCTTTCATGACATCTTAACTTCAGGGGAAGTTCGTGCTTATTTGGTTTTGTCATTATCAACTAGGGGAAGATTGTTAGGAATTATATTTGAGTTGATTATGACAAAATATGAAAGATGAAGAACTTATGAAGACAAAGAAAGACAAGGGACTTACTTGTTAAAAAAAATCTTTATTATTTAGTCCCAAGTAGTATTTTGTAACCCTAGACTCTCTAGTATATAAAGAGAGGCAGGGAATTAGGTTTTAGTGTGTGTCAAGATGTGAACACCAAAGGTGTGTGTGTTTAGTCTAGGCTTAAAGTATAAACGCCTAGGATAGTTAGTTAGTATTTAGTCGACTAGAATAGTATTTAGTCGAATATTATTTAGTAGTCGATTAGTATTAGAGTGTTTAGTTAGAGATGATGACGAGAAACCTTTAGCAATAACATTGATGTTCTTATTATTCCGCTGTGCATTCATGTTTGTCTTTGTTATTTTTATCCCTAGATGAGCTTATAAACGATCTTCACACTTGGTACTATACCTATAATTTCTTCCGGCTTGTTTCTTTCCACCATTTTCAGTATTACTTCAATTCATCTTTGTACTATCAGTTCGCACCTCCCCATGATTCGTGGACTTAGAAGGAACCAATTTATGGCAATGTTCTGAGTTATGTCCAAAAATCCTGCAACTAGCACATCGTGGAGGAGTCCATTCGTATTCAATAGTAATTTTTTCATAAAGGTATCCTTCATCATCCAAATTTGGCATACCAATAACCATTGAGTCCTTCAAAGTGTTTTCAGCATTCACTTCAATCAGAGTACGTGCAAACTATTTCTTCTTTGATAAACTTTTGTAGCTTACATAAGTTTGGCATGTCATTTTTATATTTGGTTAGTTTCGAAGCACAATTGGTGTGTTTGTTTTTGCCTATCTATTGGTTGAGATGTGGGATTCACCCACATTCGTTGTACTTAATTATTTTTTTGTGTAATAATATCTACTAGGGAAACCCTTTACAAAAAAAAAGCTATTCTTCCCCACGATTCATTGCACAATCATACTAGTAAACGAAACAAGCATTAACGGTTTGCCAATCATTATTGCAATAGCACTAAGAACATTAGCAACGAATGCTGCAATTGGAACAGCATGAAGTTTAACCCAAAACGTAACAAGTTAACTCCTCTTTTTTCAAACTAATAGAAGTTTGTTGCAATAGCACTAAGAATATCAGCAGCGAATGCTGCAATTGGAACATCATGAAGTTAATTTAACCCAAAACGTAACAAGTTAACTCCATTTTCTAGGTGCTTAATTGAAGTTAAGGCATATCAGGTTCTTAGGGAGAGCATCACTGTTGAGATACCATTACTTGATGGGACAGGATCTACTATTAAAAAGATTCGGGTGGAACACGAATGGAAACCGCCTCGTGCGATACATGTAAATTGTTTGGTCATACGTTGATTGATTGTCCTAAATCTGTTCCACTTCCTACTCAACCTAAAAGACTGTTAATGATGGTTATCAAACTGTCACTAACAAGAATAAGGGTAGGAATGGTGGTCCAAGTGTTCCGGGTAAAGGAGGTTTTACTAAAGTGGGTCCTAAATTTAGGTATCAACCTAAAGCGCCTCCTCCTGAACCCAAGAAGGTGGATAGTGCGAAGAAGACAGCCACTGATGTGGCAAGTACGAGTGGGACGAAGATTGCTACATCTAACCCTTTTGTTGCACTTAATACGATCGATTCTGATGAATCTGGCAATCCTACTGATGTAGAGGTTTCTAGTAATACAATGGAAGCAAAGGAGGTTGGGTCTATCAAGAAAGGTAATGTATCACAAGATCCGTTTGTGAGTGATTCAATGGTAGCCAACGCGTCTGGTCCTACCCCTATTGTTGAGAAAATTGGGGAATTTGAAAGGTTTCTTATTGATGGGAAAGCTACTCTTGTTGATGATATTGGTAATCCTATTAAAAAGGTTGATTATCAGGGTTATAATAAGGATTTCCGGCTACTTCGTTTACTAAGAGGGTTAACCCATTCACTAAGGTGGGAGAGATTGTGGATTCTGATAGTCATGATGAGGAGGTTGTGAACACTTTTTATGAGACGAGTAATCTATTTGGTAGTGGTCATGATGGCGAAGATGACTATGATGACTATGATTATGATGACTATGATTATGATAAATATGCAGATCAGGTTTACGATCATCCAGGAAACTTGGATGCCTATTATGACACTTATGGTATCAAGCTCCAAGGCCTTGGTAGGAAGTAATTTTATCTCCATAGGAGTCTAATGTTATATTTTGAGTAGCGGTTTATTTTCTTATATAGAGAATAGGAAGTATCTTGTTATGTAAGCTTTTTGCCTATGTAACGGGCTGAGATATGGGATTCACCCATATCCTTTGTACTTAAACGTTTTTTAGAGTAATATATTTACCGAGTATTTAACCTTTTACCCAAAAAAAAGTTAACTCCATTTTTAAGAACCATCTCAATAAGCTAAAAATTAAAAAGCTAAACCTTTTAAGTTCTACCCAATAATCACAAAGCACCATTTAAAATAGAGGTGTTCATCGCTTCGGTTATAAGATTGTTCGGTTTATTTTGTCGGTTATTTTTTTTAGGTAAAACCAAAACTGAACCGAATTCAAATTGTACTAAACTGAACCAAAAACCGAATTTGAATGTGTTTCAGTTGACCCGAATAACTCGAATTACATAGTTATAATTTTTTAAAATTTAATTATATAGAGCTTTAGAAAAAAAAAATACTTTAAACTTAAAAAGTGTTTAACTTGTACTAAGAAAAAGAAATTTAATGGTGTATATAAACATATAAAAATATACATTTATATGAATTTGGTTTTTGATTCGGCTTGGTTATCATTTTGTCAAATTCATAACCGACTCAAAAACCGAATATCTAATTTCGTTCTGGTCGGTTTAGTTTTGACACATTCGGTTACAAATTCAGTTCATGTGGATATTACTCGAATTGTGAACATCCCTAGTTCAAAACTCATATATAGAGACACATTTGAAGTTTTAGTGTCTCTATTTGGGCTTGACACAATAGACCAATTTAACCCAAAATTGGATCAATTGGGCTTTCAATATTTTTCTGCCAATCTATTTACATGTAATGCTTCTTACAGGGTCTGTTTGTGCCGATATAGTAGTGTCCATATGAGAGGGTAATTCATTTGAAAAGCTTAATTATGTAACACAATATCTTCAAAAGTAAGAACAGTTGTAGGGTCCCTTTTTTCTGATCATCTAGAACATAATATAAAGAGTTAATTACATGAATGGTCCCTGTGGTTTGTCGAAAATTATGGATTTGGTCCCTAAACTTTTTTTTTTGCGGATTTGCTCCCTATGGTTTCGATTCGTTACGGATTTGGTCCCTTGACCATATTTTCTGTTAGTTGACCGTTAGATGGGTGTTTGAAGGCAAATGACAAAATACCTCGTATGTGTTTCATGAATAGTCCCTATGGTTTGTGGATTATCATAAATTAGTCCATGATTTTTTATTTTTTATTTTCATTTGTTTAACTATTTATATAAAAAAAATTGTCGAAAAATTTTATTAAAAATTCGAAAATTTAATAAAAAATTCCAAAAATTTTATAAGAAATTCCGAAAATTTTATAAAAGATTTGATTAAAAATTTCGAAAATTAAAAAAAAAAAAATTATAAAACTTCCAAAAATTTTATAAAAAATTCCGAAAATTTTATAAAAAAATTCCAAAAATTTTATAAAAATTTTTATTAAAAATTCCGAAAATTTAATTAAAAAATTTATAAAAAATTCCAAAAATTTTATAAAAAATTCCAAAAATTTTATATAAAATTTTATTAAAAATTCCGAAAATTTTATAAAAAATTCCGGTAAAAATTTTATAAAATCTTTTAAAACATTTCGTCAAAAAATTTGGGTACCTTTTTCGAATTTTTTTTTCCTTTTTCCTTTTTGAATACTTTTTAACGGAATTTTTTATAAAATCTTGCCCAAAATTTTATAAAATTTTTGACGGATTTTTTTTGACAATTTTATCAAATTTGATAAAAATTCCGAAAATTTATCAAATTTTTTTTGTCAAAAAGTATTCCGGGATTTTTATAAAATTCGAATTTCGTCAAAATACTCTTTTTTAAAAAAGGAAAAATTGTAAAAAATCCGTCAAATTTTATAATATTTTGGGCAAAATTTTATAAAAAATTCACAAAAGTATTCTAAAAAAGGAAAAAGAAAATTTTTTGTCGAAAATTTTTCCCAAAATTTTTGACGGAATGTTTTATAAGGATTTATAAAAATTTTATCTGATTTTTTTATAAAATTTTCGGAATTTTTGATAAATTTTTTTAAAAAAATTTCAGAATTTATTATAAAATTTTTATTAAATTTTTGGAATTTTCTATAAATTTTTAATAAAATTTTAAGGAATTTTTAATAAAATTTTCAACGAATTTTTTTATATAAATATTTAAACAAATGAAAATAAAAATAAAAATCATGGACTAATTTATGATAACCCACAAACCATAAGGGACCATTCATGAAACACATACGAGATATTTTGTCATTTCACCTTTAAAACACCCATCTGACGGTCAACTAACAGAAAATATGGTCAAGGGACCAAATCCGTAACGAATCGAAACCATAGGGAGCAAATCCGCAAAAAAAAAAGTTTAGGGACCAAATCCGTAATTTTCGACAAACCACAGGGACCATTCATGTAATTAACTCTAATATAAATGGTTACTATTATATTTATGTAAGATCAACTTTTCATTGATATTATGGAAACAAAGTTACCTTATTCATATGCTTTTTTGCTTTCAGCTTGGCAATTTATATGTTGGTAACACTTACAAATAAAACAAATCAGTGAGCTCACATTGAGAAAAATCAAATGGTATTTCACTACAACCAATAGCATCATACATATGACCCCTCTCATAAATTGGTGAATACATCCCTGTCAAGATTACTTCCTCATGATCCAACCTTGGCGATATTTGAGAAACGGGCCTTGAAGAATCTGACTTGATAAGATTATGTGATTGATTATATCAAAAGACGATGCTTGGTTATAACTTGAGTCTAATGAAGAAAAACCATCGTTTGGTTCTTCATGTTTATCTAATGAAAAAGATGGGCCATTATTTTCAAAACTTAGAAGGACTGATGTATCGTTATCGTTAGTAGGGGGATTCAATCCTCCTCATTTTTCCTGCCACGTCAGCTTTCTTTCTCCAGCGACCTTCAGGCGATTAGGTGCCCCAGTAAGGGCGACCAAGTTCATTTTTTTTAAATAAAAAATAAACATTTTTAACACAAAATAAATTTTCATTAATAATTAAAACGTTACATAAATAAAAACGATACGAAATACATAAACAATAATATATTAAATATAAAAACGATACGAAATACATAAATCATAAATCTAATCTGAATGCTCCCCGCATGCAGAGTCAAACGAGGGAGTACGAGAACCGGCAAATCCCTCGAAGCGAGCCAAATCTTCCTCATCTAGCAGAGGTTCCCCCGGTAGCTCGAAGTTGGTAGTCGAAGTTGATGCACCTACACCATCGTTTTTGTTCTCCCGATAGCTCCAATTGATTTTGGTGCTGACGTTGTTCGTTATCTTCTGAACACACCGCCACAACTTGTCAGGAACCTCGCGATCTTTGCGGGCTTGATCACACAAAAATTTGTCGATCACAGCTTTTCGTTCAGGCGTAATGTCGTTGCAACTCTTGTAGTTTTGTCTCATATGTTCCTTCTCCGCCTTCGTCTGGTCAAACAATTGGATGACGCTTATAATAGCGTTTTTTCGAGCCTCATCGTCGTTATTGCATTGATTTTGAACGTACACTTGCATATCTTCAACGGAATGGGGGAGACGGCAAGCCATATTAAATCTTGTGTTGAGAAGTATTTTGAGTTTGAATTGTGTGAAATAGATTTGTGGATTGAAGTGTGTTTGTATTGTGTATTTATAATGGTTAATTTTTATTTATTTTTTTTATTATTTTTTTTTTAACCGTTGTTTAAAACGGTAATATTTTTGAAACAAAAGGTTTATAGTCGATCGGCCTCGCGACCAACTGGAGAAGAACTTTGGGCGATCGACTGCCTCCACAGCAGCACGATCGACAAGCAATCGATCGCTTGGAGCCTCGATCGATAGACGATTTCGTCTACTGCATTCAGCCTAAAAAGACTTGAGGGGTACTTAGGAAGTTCTTGCAAGTGTGATGTCGATTATAGGTTATCTTATACTTTGGTGGCTCATATTGAATCTTTTGAACTTGTTTTGTTGCTTGACATCCTTGTTCAAACTTGTGACAGCACCTATAACAGTTCCTGCAAAGCAACAATTATACACCAACCTAATTTTAAAATCTGAATGTTGTTGTGGATTAAGAAATTTCAATTATAAAAAATGGTTTCATCAATTTTAGTTATGTGATAACCATGAAATAAAATAAAAAACATTTAAATAAACTAGGTTGGTCATAGCAGTAAGCCATTTGCAATAACTTACTAAAAATTAGCTGCCAGCAGCTAGTTGAATCAGATGAAATAATTTTTTACTGAGCTGTATTTATTTGTCTTTAAAAGACGAAGATTACCGTGATTCATAAAATGGCGTCTAAAAACCTCAAAATTAGCTCCTAATGATTCTACATTTGTGATTTCTTAACTAACTAAAATTTCTCAAGTTTTTTTTTTTTTTTTTTTTTTTTTTTTTTTTTACCTTTTGTGTGTTGCATTGATGATCTCTTTTTGACCATATTTTCTCCATGAATGCCCATTCATCAGTATAAGATGTTATGTTTGTTGAAGTCCACGAGCTCCTTCTATAAGTCGCCAAACAAAATAATATGCATTAAATTTACATAAATATGTTAGATCCAAATATAAGATGACATGTAAATACGTGTTGCACTTATACAAGGGACAAACTTGTCATTTTCATATCTTGCAAGTTGTAACGTAAGATGAGTAAAAGATAACCTTGAAAGTAATCACATCACAATTAACAAGCCGTTTGGTATCATGGTTTCAACCCAAACATTTGACTTTGGTGCTCAATATATATGTTTGGTTAAAAAGAGAAGGTAGGATGGCCCACCCAAAAACCCATAAAGGCATAAACTACACCATACGTAAATCCCACCCTTCCATATATCATTTCTGACACAGCTTTATAAAAGTAGATTTTTTAATATTTTCTTTGTTAAATTTAAATGTGTCACATCTAGTCACTACATTATTTCAACATAAAATATAATTAAATTAATATTAAATTTATATATAATTTTATAAAATAATACTTCATCAATTTTTTAATATATTTTCTCTCTCCTAAATTAAATCCAAATCCAAATCGTAATCCAAATTTAAATCCAAATCCTAATCCGAATCCTAAACCCACCTACAAACCAAACGGGCAACATTAAATGGGAATCATGGCAACATAAAACTTACCTAATATAGCATCCTCTTTTACTTTTTACGGGTTTAGCTGGTTTAACCATATGGTTAACATCTTTCGAGCTCCAACCATCCAAGCTATATAGAGAGCTTATATCATTCACCGGGGCATTGTTATTTCTTCTTGTCGAAGGGGTGATACTAAACGTTTCCAAACGTTCAACCGCCACACGATTGATCGTTGATGGATCAACCTCGATGTTTTCTGACAACCATGGCATCTCAGATATGTCATCGGTAAATTGTTGAACATGTGTCAAATCTTGAATGGATTCGATTTGATTGCTTGGAGAACTCTCCAACCATGAGAAAGACTCCATACAAAGATTTGGTGTGTTTAAACTTAATGACCTTCACAAAACATCTTCCTTTATTTATGTACGGGAAAATGGAATAATTATTATCTAATTAAATAAAATAATGTGGGTATAAATAGAGTGACATTTTTAAACGCTCACAGTATGATTTCACAAATGGTTTACAAGTGGACAACTAAATGAGGTTGATACTCACACCATATTTTCTTTTATACATACACTATATTGTATAATATTGTAATGCACATTGTACAAGAAATGAATGCACAATTATAGTGTATATATAAAAAAAATGATGTGAGTATCAACTATCATAACTAAATGCTAAATAAAATATGAAACTATCAATGCAATCTGTACAAACTCAATTATTCTGAAAATGTTTATGACTTTAGGTTACAAACTTTATCATGAAAAAAATAAAATAAACTAGTTCAACATGAGGAAATTAGAAAAGGAAAGACACGATTAGGATGTCAAAAATTGTGATTAATTTTTTATTTTAAATTGATATGACAATGATTTATTGTGTGTGAAAAGATAAGTTTCGATACTGTCACCAACAGTATAATGCCACAAAAGTTAGTTGTTTTTTTTTTTTTATTTTACTTTACTTTATTTTATTTTTTAAAGAACGACGTCACATTTGAAATTCGTCCCCCGAGTTAAACCATCCAAACAGGCAGGCCCCGTGACCTGAACCACTAGGAGAGACGAGCGAAAGATAACTCCTAGAACTCACTGCTTCGCACTAGGAGAAAAATCTGGATGTTATGTATTTACTAATATACACTCCGATTAAAGTTAATATTGCTTCTTGGATAATGCTAGTAAACAAAGGGATCCCAACTCGAGTACTTAGATTTCACAAGTATTGACATCCACTCAATTTGTTCCCCGGTTTGTGACGAAGATCTAGAAATAGAAGAGCACTTGTCTGTTACCTCAATAATGTCAATCTTCAACCTTACTAACGATACTCATTTCTCTACAAGAAACTATACCTCAATTGATGCAGTTTTTCAATCCAGGTCTGTCGGTCTCAAAAGGATGCAATCTTTAAGATTGGAAGACCGAGAGAACTTTTCTCAACGACAACAAATTCTTGACCTTTACTTGGATTTTCAACATATATCGAAAATCTTCTCATGATTAATTTGATTGGTCTTCTAATATTCCTTAGCTTCTTACTATAGTTTTTAAGGAAATTGTCACTTCAAAAATGTAAAATGGTATCAAAACAACACACTGGATCTAATTACCTAGCCAACCACCCTTTAGTGATCACTTTTATTATAACAAACTACACAGTAGACTAGTCGCTAACACAGGTGCTAGCCAAACAAGATACAAAGAAACCTGATAGTCCCCGATAACTGGATGCTATCACTACAAACCAACTCAAACTTATAAAACTCAAAAACCAATAGATCAAGATGATCTAATACTAACCAAAACGGGAATACAAAGACTTAACAACGAAAACTATATCAAAGAGAATATGAGATCATGAAACTTGTATTATGACTGAATGAGAAAACTCTAGCAGAGATGAGAGCTTATATATCACCAATTTACACTTCAAACCCTGCACAATCAAAACACTACATAACAGACACCAAAGTTAGCATTTGATAAAATAGACTAAGAAATGTTTTATAATAAACCTCTAAGTTTCATTAGTTTGCTACTCAGGTATTTATTTCAATACCCCCACTCAAACTTTTGAAACTAACAAGTTTATCATGCCCAATTTCTTAACCAGATAAGCATGCTGCACAGAACCAAGAGCCTTATTCAGAATATCAACAGTCTGCTATTTTGACTCAATGCTCACAATTTTAATCAACCCAGATGCCACTTTCTATCTAACCAAGTGCACATCAATATCAAAATGCATGGTTTTCTCAGGCATAACAGGATTAGCTGCTATTTGAATAGCAGACTTGTTATCACAAAACAAGTTAACTGGAATCAACCCAGTTTCACCCAAATCACTCAACACCTTTAAAACCCACATGACTTCACAAGTAGCAGAAGTCATACATCTATACTCTGCTTCAGCAAGATGACTTAGACAGAGTAGCATGTCTTTTAATCTTTCCAGAAACCAAATTTCCATTAACATAAACACAATACCCTGAAACATATTTCCTAGTTATAGGACACTTGGCCCAATCAGAATCCGAAAAAGACACCACCTTAAACCCATATTGGGTTCTATTAAACCCAATACCATTACCAGGAGCAAGTTTCAGATACTTAAGAACTCTCAAACCAAGATTAATATAAGACTACAATTGTTCATGCATGTGTTGGCTAAGACAGTGAACAACATAAGAAATATATGGTCTAGTCATAGTATGATAAATCAGTTTTCCAACCAATTTCTGATGAGTAGTAATTTTTTTAGATACTTATCATCATCAGATTCCTTGTGAGCTAAAACAATATTCTTAGGTAAAGGAGTTAACACAGGCGTATATGCAAGCAATCCAAATTAATGCAGTAACTCAAGACAATATTGTTTTTTATTTAAACAAACACCATTTTTAGTCTTTAACACTTCGATTCCAAGAAAAAACTTTAACTCACCTAAGTCTTTAATTTTATACTTTTTTTGGGTAAAAGGTCAAAAGACCTGATAAATATATTACTACAAAATTTCTTTAAGTACAAAGGATATGCGTGAATCTCATTTCTCAGCCCGTTACATAGGCTATAAAAGCTTACACAACAAGGTACTTCCTATTCTCAAAACAAGAAAATAAACCACTAGTCAAAAGTAACATTAGACAACTACGAAGACAAAATTACTTCCTACCAAGGCCTTGGAGCTTAGTACCATACATGTCATAAAAAGCATCCAAATTCCATGAAAGATCGTAGACATGATCCGCATATTCATCATAATCATAGTCATCATAATCATCTTCACGATCGTGACCACCACCAAATAGGTTCATTGACTCATCAAAAGTGTTCATAACCTCCTCTTTATCATTGTCGAAATCAACAATCTCTCTTACCTTAGATAATAGGTTAACCCTCTTAGTAGAAGAAGTAGACGGAGAAAAAGTAGAACTAGACATACTAAACACGGCCTGCACCTTTTCTTTCACAACACTCACAAGCGGTTCTTATGATACATTACCAGTCTTCTGAGACCCATCCTCCTTAGATTCCTTGTTATTACCCGGATAATCAACCTTTTTAATAGAGTGACCATTATCATCCACAAGAGTAGCTTTCCCATCAATATTTAGCTTTTCAAGCTCCCTAATTTTCTCAACAATAAGAGTATGAGGAACCTCCTTAGCTTTCATTTATTGCCAGAATCCAACTCAGCCCCATCCTTAGCCACGACATCAGTAGGGATGCTACATTCATCAGTGTCTATCATATTAAGGACTTCAAACATATTTGATGTAGCAACCTTCGTCCCACTCGTACTAGCCACATCAGCGGCCTTCTTCTTTGTAGTATCCACCTTCTTGGGTTCGGGAAACTTAGGACCCACAACAGGTTTAGAAAAACCTTTACCCGGACCACTTTGGCTACCATTCTTATCCTTGTTTTTCAAAAATTTTTAAAAATTCTCAACTTCAGTTTCACAATTACCAGTGCTGACAAGATCATCCACATAAACCAATAAGAACACAACAGTCTTATCTTTCTTTTTAATGAACAAAGAGTGATCATTTTTGGATTTTTGAAACCCAACTTCAAACAAGGCCTCTGACAGCTTATGGTTCCACTGTCTGGGAGCTTGTTTAAGCACATATAAAGACTTTTTCAGTTTACAACTGAAACTATCTCAAAGAGAATATGAGGTGATGAAACTTGTATTAAGACTGAATGAGAAAACCCTAGCAGAGATGAGAGCTTATGTAGCACCAATTTACACTTCAAACCCTGCACAATCAAAACATTACATAACAGACACCAAAGTTAGCATTAAATAAAATAGACTAAGAAATGTTTCACAATAAACCTCCAAGTTTCATTTGTTTGCTACTCAGGTATTTCTTTCAATTTATAAAATAAAATAATAAAAATAAATAAATAAATAAAAATAAATAAATAAATAAAAATTTGCAGTCATGTAAGCTAAGTTTGTTGTTTATTTGCTACAAAAGCGATAAAATTTGCAAATTTGTTCGACCATCCCTTTGTACAATTCAAAAATAGAGTTGAGATCAATATAGAACTCATATTTGTCATAGAACAAATGAACCAATCATAACCCTCTATTTTTTATCTAAATTAATACAAAATCATTTTCCACTTTTTTTTTTTAAACAACATATCTTACAAACGGTAAATCTTCAAAATATAAAAAATACACCATTGAGAATTAAATTATCTTTCTATAGATATGCACTTTTATATATTTTCGACAAACAATTTTTTTCCAAAATTCCGTCCGAAAAAATCATATATGATTTTTACGAATCATATATGATTTTAAAAATCATGTATGATTCGATTTTTACGAATCATATATGATTTTTACAATCATATATGAATCTCAAAAATCATATGATTCAAAATCGAATCATATATGATTTTCACAAATCATATATGATTTTTATGGGCCGAAATTTTGAAAAAAAATGTTAAAAATATATAGTAGTGCATATCTATAGAAATATAATTTAATTCTCGTCACGATGGTATAATTTTTATCGCGTAACGATTAACGGTTTGCGAGATATTTAATTTTTTTTAAAAGGGTGAAAGTTTATCATAATAAAAAAATGAATGGTTATTATTGGTTGATTGGATCTATGGTAAATTTTGGTTCTATATTGAACTTTTGCCTTCAAAAATATCATTTTGGTAATTTATTATATTGGTTAACTAACGAAAAGTAGATCTATAGATTCAGAGAAAAGTTCATTATAGAACCCATATTTGCCATAGAACCAATCAACCAATCATAGCCACTCATTTCTTTTATTAAAAATATATTCACCCTTTTTTTGAAAATTAAATATCTCACAAACCGTTAATCGTTACGTCAAAAAAATTATACCATCTCGACGAGAATTAAATTATCTTTCTATAGATATGCATATATACCTTACGACTTAACTTTTTTTTTAAAATTTCGTAAGAAAAATCACATGTGATTTGTAAGAATCACATGTGATTTGTAAAAATTCGTAAAAATCATATGTGATTTGATTTTTACGAATCACATGTGATTTTTAAAAATCACATGTGATTCTTACAAAATTTCGACGAACTTTTTTTTAAAAAAATTTCGTCCAGAAAAATCACATGTGATTTGTAAAAATCACATGTGATTTGTAAGAATCACATGTGATTTGTAAGAATCACATGTGATTTCTTAAAATCATATGTGATTTGATTTTTACGAAGATTTTTACAAATCACATGTGATTTTTCTGGACGAACTTTTTTAAAAAAAAAATTCGTCGAAAGTATATAACAATGCATATCTATAGAAAGATAATTTAATTCTCGTCACGATGGTGTATTTTTTGTAGCTTGAAGATTTACCGTTTGCAAGATATGTTGTTTTAAAAAAAAATGTGAAAATAAAAAAATGGATGAATGTGATTGGTTAATTGGTTCTATGACAAATTTGAGTTCTACATGGATCTTATTGGAATGACTATCGGGATATCCAAACAGTAAATTTCTAAAATTATAATTAAGTAGCTAGTAAAAAAAATCAATAGTTTTGACCACGTGGGTTCTTTCATGTTAAATAGAGCGAGATGGTATAAGGGCTGTTTATTTCATTAAGTGGATTGTATATATATGTGAGTCTATGTCTTTTGCAACGTTTAAATGGGGAGAGAGCATATTTTGAAGTCTTGTGGTGTACAGATGAAATAAAGAAATGAGTAGGCCCCATTTTTAGAAAAAACATTATTAAAATTTTTTAAACTCACTTTCCTTCCTATATCTTAACTACATAAAATAGAAAAATGGTAAAAGGTGAAAGTGAAAATTAAAATTTGAAAGTTGAAAATTAATATTAAATGTTAAAATGATTTGTTGAATGTTTAATGTAGTAATTGTAAGTCAAGCTATGCAGAAATTAAGAAAACGTGAAAAAGTTATTTTTGGTAAGTTGATTAGTATAATTGGCAACACAACTGGACAACTTATGAAACTTACAATACACGCGGATAACTTTATATGTACTTTTTATAAGTTTAATAATGCAATCTTAATCTAACTCAGTTTCTTATAAGCGGGTAAGTACATATTTTTCGTTGATCGTAAACATTGAAAAGTTATCTTTGGCAAGTTGATTAGTATAATTGGCAACACAACTGGACAACTTATGAAACTTACAATACACGCGGATGACTTTATATGTATTTTTTATAAGTTTAATAATGCAATCTTAATCTAATACATTTCTTATAAGCGGGTAAGTACATATTTTTTGTTGATCGTAAAGAAAATAATTAGCCACGATAATTTTATTGAAAACTAGACACCACTTCCGCTAAGTTGGGGTACTCGCCTAGTAAGCTATTAAGTTTAAAAGATACACAGCCTAACTTAATCTACAAGTGGGTTTTTCAAGTTAATTAAGGAGATGACAACAAAGATATTAAAGAAAAATGAGGAGTTTGATTAAAATTAATGCCGCACACAATGAATATATGAACTTTTTATGTCATTTAGGGTTTTTCCTTTGCAAGTGGAATCTTACTTATTCGCTAGTGGAAATTTTTATATGCTCTCTATGCAAAAATATTATACCAGTTAGGGGCTTTTTTTTTTTTTTTTTTTTAATATTTTTATAATTTTTTTTATTAATTATTATTTTTTATTTTTTTAAATGAGAAAATAAAATGATGTCATGTATATACACAAGATGTATACAGTCACATTTATTATTATTATTATTATTATTATTATTATTTTTTATCATATTATTTTTGAATTAAATTCGATATGATGTCGTCGAAGAAGAAAGAAAGAGAGAAGAAAACGGTTTTAGAGACGCTGTTGAAGATAACTTCAGATGGTCGAAAAGGATTATCGCTAAAAGATTAGAGAAATTGAAACTAAAACTGATTAGTTAGAGAAGTACTCACGTAATCAAAATATGTGAAGATAGAGGGCATGGAGAAGGATGATACATGAAGAATGGCAAATTCCTTATTGCATATTTCAAAATTACACATTTATGTTTTAGATATTGATGTTATGCAACAAATTTACCTTATTCATATGCTTTCAATGTATATATTGGTAACACTTACAAATAATACAAATCAGTGAGCTGATCACATTGAGAAAAATCAAATGGTATTTCACTACAACCAATAGTATCAAACATATGACCCCTCTCATAAATTGGTGAATACACCCCTGTCAAGATTACTTCCTCATGATCCAACCTTGACGATGTTTGAGAAACGTGCCTTGAAGAATCTGACATAATAAGATTATGTGATAAATTATAATCAAAAGACGACGCTTGGTTATGACTCGAGTCTAATGAAGAAAAACCATCGTTTGGTTCTTCATGTTTATCTAATGAAAAAGATGGGCCATTATTTTCAAAACTTAGAAGGACTGATGTATCGTTATCGTTTGTGGAGTCTAAAAAGATTTCAGGTGTACTTAGCAAGATCTTGCAAGTGTGATGTCTATTATAGGTTATCTTATACTTTGGCGGCTCATCTTGAATCTTTTGAACTTGTTTTGTTGCTTGACATCCTTGCTCAATCTTGTGAGAGCACCTATAATAGTTCCTACAAATCAACAATTATACACCAACCCAATTTTAAAATCTGAATGTTACGTATTAAGAAATTTCAACTATAAAAAATGGTTTCATCAATTTAAGTTATGTGATAACCATGAAATAAAATAAAAAAGATTGTTGCTCATTTGGTGCTTGGTCAAAGCCCATGAAACGGGCCAATATGAGAGACTCACTCTCATCCGTTGTACTTAAACGTTTTTTAGAGTAATATATTTACCAGGGTAAATCTCCTTTTACCCAAAAATAAATAAAATAAAAAAGATAATAAATAAACTAGGTTGGTCATAATAGTAAGCCAGTTGCAATAATTTATTGAAAATTAGCTGTCAACAGCTAGTTGAATCAGATATAATAAATTTTTACTGAGCTGTATTTATTTGTCTTTAACAGACATAGATTCCCGTGATTCACAAAAAGTAATCTAAAAACCTGAAAATAAGTCCTAGTGTTTTTACATGAGTGATTTCTTAACCACCTAAAATTTCTCAGGTTAATTCATTTTTTTTTACCTTTTGTGCCTTGCATTGATGATCTCTTTTTGACCATATTTTCTCCATGTATGCCCATCATCAGTATAAGATGTTATGTTTGTTGAAGTCCATGAGCTGCTTCTATAAGTCGCCAAACAAAATATTGCATTAAAATTGATATAAATATGCTAAATCCACAAACAAGATGAGTTGTAAATATGTTGCACTCATACAATGGACAAACTTGTCATTTTCATATACTTGCAAGTTGTAATGTATGATGTGTAAATGATAACCTTGAAAGTAATCAAATCAAAATTAACCTTAAATGGAAATCATGGCTTGCACTTATACAAGGGACAAACTTGCCATTTTCATATACTTTCAAGTTGTAATGTATGACGAGTAAAAGATAACCTAGAAAGTAATCAAATCACAGTACTCAAATCACAATTAACCTTAAATGGAAATCATGCAACATAAAACTTACCTAATATGGCATCCTCTTTACTTTTATCGGTTTAACTGGCTTAACCATCTTAACATCTTTCGAGCTGCAACCATCCAAGGTATATAAATGGCTTGCATCATTCATCACGGCATTGTAATTGCTCTTGATAGAAGGGGTGATACTAAACGTTTCCAAACGTTCAAACGCTACAGGATTGATCGTTGCATGATCAACCTCGATGTTTTCTGACAACCATGGCATCTCAGATATGCTATCGGTCCATTGTTGAACATGTGTCGACTCTTGAATGGATTCTGTTTGATTGCTTGGAGAACCCTCCAACCATGAGAAAGACTCCATACAAAGATTTGGTGTGATTAAACTTTAAAGACCTCCACAAAACATCTTCCATTATTTATGTACGGGAAAATGGGATATTTATTATTTTAATTATTTGAAAGAATTATAAGTATATTATATGAGCAATGTGCGTAAAAAGAGGGTGACAGCTTTATGACGTTTACAGTATGATATCATCATGTGGGTTACAAGTGGATGCCTATATGTTATTTTAAACAAAAAACATATAAAACTAATACTACGATACAATCTGTACAAACTCAATTATTTTAAAAAGTTAGGTTACAAAGTTTATTATGCAAAAAAGAATAAAATGCTGGAATATTAAAACTATATTAACACATTAATACTTAATCACATATAACAAGTACGCAACGGAAGCAACAAAGGTCAAATATAATACATAGAGAAAGGCACACAATCTTGAATATACGCGTGTGTATAAATCTTTCGCACGCAACCACTAAAAAATCAAAGTAGATTCTCTCAACGTATTCACACACAACACATTCTTAGCAAACAATTAAGTATGCTGACATCCTGAACCCGGTGCGTACCACAAGTGAGGTTAATTTTAGGCTACTTCTTTTGCAAATATCCTGAACCCCGGTGCGTACCACAAGTGAGGTTAATTTTAGGCCGTTAATCAATGAGGTGCGGGTTGAAAATCATGATACTATGTTACCTAAGGATGCACTGAAGAGCATTTTGGGCAGGTATGAGAACACACTTGTTGCTTTCTTTGTTAGCAAAACGGATGCGTTTCCTATTGTGCATAATTATGTAACTAAATCATGGGGTAAGTTTGGTTTGAAGAAGCTCATGAAAAATGACGCCGGTGTGTACCTTTTTAAATTTGATTCAAAAGAGGGTGTGGAGAATGTGCTACAGCAGGGCTCTTAGATTATTCGTAAATCATCTCTCATACTTAGAAAATGGACCCCTAGTGTGTCACTCACTAAATCTGAGGTAACAAAGGTCTCGGTTTGGATTAAATTCCACAATGTTCCTCTACTTGCATATTCGGCAGATGGTTTGAGCTTAATTGTTGTTAGGATTTAGAAAATTCGGTAGTTAAAGAGTCGGTCACCTCAAGTATATGTATTCGTTAGAAAGCTCGTAGTCGTAGTCATTTAATGTTAGTAAGTAACACCGTGGAGGACGGACGGGTCTTTACCCACTGTATGCCTGATCCACAACCCAAAGGAGGGCGTGTCATGTTTGTAACTATAAATACCCTTTGCCTTCCAAGGCAAAGGGTTGGAGCTTTTCAATATTATTTTTCTTTGTCTCACTAAAGTTCCCAACACTCTTCCACTTTCTCTCTCTAGAACTCATTCTATACGTCTCATATTATTGTGTGTTTATGTGTTTATAAAAACCAATATCTAACAATTGGTATCAAGAGCCATGGTTTGATCACTCATCTTTCATGTTCTTGGATGTTTAGAGGTTTTCATAAGGTTTTTGGGTTTGAATGAGTTTAGAGTAGTTAGCATCATTTGGATCATTTCTTGTGTTAAAGTTTGGATTTTGATAGTACTTTTATGCTTAGAATCATTATAAGTGTTTAGGTTTTGGTTTAGAAGGCTTGAATCATCGTGGTTGGGTTGTTTTTGGATTGAAAAGTGGTGTTTTTGAATATTTCATGTATGCGACTTGACCCACGTTAAGCTATTCTTCTATGCGATTTGTCATGGTATCTATGCGATTTGTCCCTTTTATGATCGTATATTGAAGCGATTTGTCATATTCAGAGTGCGATTTGTCACTTTCTGTGAAGCGACTTGTCTATTATGCGATTTGTCTATTGAGACAAAACGACAAGAAAGAACAAAGTAGTGGAAGTAGTGGGTGTACTTATGTACTATGCGATTTGTCTGCTAAGCGATTTTCTAGGGTGTGATTTGTCTAAGGTGCGATTTGTCTGGGGTGCGATTTTTCTGGAGTGCGATTTGTCTAGGGTGCGTTTTGTCTACTTAAGCGATTTGTCTCTTAAGCGATTTGTCTCTTAAGCGATTTGTCAAGTAAGCGGTTTGACAATTAAGCGGTTTGACACCTATGCGATTTGATCTAAGCGGTTTGACACTTTCCGCAGTTTGAGGTTAAGCGGTTTGATACTATGCGTTTTGAAGTGTGCGATTTGTGGTATGTGTTTTGAGAACTCTACGGTTTGACAAAAGTGTTGTTTGACCATTTCCGCTGTGTTCGTGAGATTAGTTCATAAAAGAAGAGAAGTGATTAGAGATCACTTCTTTTCTTCCCTCTTCTTCCCATTTTTGGGCGGAAACTTTTTTTAACCAAAATCACACACACTTTCCTTCCTCAATCATTTCTTTTCTCCCCACTTTCCTCCCAAAAAAAACTCAAGAACACGTTTGATTTTCAGTTTCTTTAAATTTCTTTTCTTTTCTCTTGTTTATTAAACTTGAGAACACAACGTTCATCAGTGCGTTTTGTTCACTTTTCCCGACAAAACTTTAACCGGCCATAACTTTTGAACCGTGACTCCGTTTTCAGCGTTCTACCCATCAAAACGACCGTGAGAACGAGGAGAATGGCACGCCGAATTAACTAAAGTATATTTGGGTCAAACTTCGAGGCCTAAATCCGCTCCGAACAGAAGTTATTGAGGTTTTTAAGTTTTTAGACCTAAATTTCTCCGTAAAATCGTGCATCAACCAATCCAAATCTCAACCAAACAACATCTCAGCTTATCCTACAACCAATCATAAGTCCTAACACACAATTGTCTATCATTGTGTCGATCCATCAGTCATCTTAACACGTTCTATTGGTCATTGCTTAACGATTTCTTCTTGATTTTGTAAAATCCCGCGAAAGATTCTATTTCTCGGTTTAAATAATAGTTTTATAAAATACGGCATGTCAACATCATGCATAACGATTCGATTTAGTTGTATCTAAGATACTCGCTTTATAAGACGGATCAAAGAAACGAAGATACCTAACAATGTACAATGATATCGTGTTTGAGTCAGATACTTGCTAAAATGGATTCTTGTGCTCAAATTCACAAGAGAAAGAGGTGCACCAACCACAACCTGTGCAAGTTAATGCAAAGCAACGCTCCATGGAAGCTTCGGATGTACCCAAGAGAGAGATGCACCGCCACAATCAGGTAACGTTAATGCAGAGGAAAGTCGCATGGATGTTTCTGTTATACCTAGTTGTGCATCTTCTACTCAAAATGATGATTATGAATTGCATGAGTACTGCATTTATCCCCTGATGACTCCCTTACCACTAAGCTTAACATATATAAGGATCAAGTTGCCATCTATGAACAACGTACTAAATTTGAGTCACCACACGCGTGAGTAGGAAATGGATTGCCAAATGCATACATTAATCGAAAAAGTAACTTAAGGATGAAACATTAAAACAAGAGTTAAACTCCTTACAAGAGAAACTTAATAAAACTGTTAAGCAAAATCAAGAACTTCAAGAAAATGTAAAAGTGCTTAAGTAGGAGTTCAAACAAAAGGAATCAAAACTTTTAAATGATTTTTCCAACCTTAAAACTTTGAAGAACAAACTTGAAAACAAGTTGTATGTACAAGGGAACACCATTCAGACTGCTCACATGATCACTAAGCATAGAGTATTAAGCAATAAGCATAGTACTGGCCTTGTAGAAGAACCCAATCCTGAGTATGGTAAGAAAGCAAAAGATGCTCAAAAAGTGATCTATGATGGTAATAAAATTCTTAAGCCTAGACAAAAGCCTGCTTGTTTAGAGTGTGTGGAAACGTAGAGGGGGGGGGGGTGAATACGTTACCGTTTAAAAACTTTATATCTTAAGTATCAAATCGCTTATGAAGCTTGTTATAATATGAAAGTTCCAATTATTGTTTGTGACTAATATAAAGCATAATAAACCAAGTTGTCACACAAGCATCAACATCAAACCACATCACAAACAATAGTATAGTGCAAGTATAAAAGTAAAGAGATAAAGAAAGGAAAGTGCAAACCGAATACGAGGATTTATAGTGGTCGTCACGGATCCTCACTTCCTACACCACTCCCAGAGTACCCTAAGAGTTACTTCACTAAATCAACAAGCTCCCTCTCGCGGAGAAAACCTACAATCGCTTAAACACACTTTTTTCGGTAAAGCTAAATACCGGTTCTAGTTCGAAGTAGAACCAACCTTTTAACGCCGCCTATACAATATTTCCGACACTAAGCTAGATGTCGAGTTCTTTTACGAGGGTACAACCACTCCCAATATGTTTTATGGCCCAACATAATAAACCTTGTGTTTTATGGCACAAACACATAAACCATCTAATCTAGTTTGGTGTAAGTGTTGTTATGATGCAATGATGTTTACACTAATGATCCATGACACAAATGTCTACTGGATATGAATAACTACTTCTAAACTAACTTCCATTGATAGGAAGCCTTCATGATAGAAGATCACAAGTTCCCCTAAACTTCTTGTGATAGATCTTCAACTTGTGGTAGATGGGATGGCTAGATCTCAAGATTTCCTTGGTTGATCAAAGAGTATGCTTATAACAAAGATGAATGTTAGAAGCATTATGATCATGATCATTAGGGTGTTTAATGTATGTTATTACATTGTTAATGATTGATCTAAATGTATGCAAGAAGGTGGAGATGTTAGGAATTAGAAAATTCCATAGTGAAGAGTCGGTCACCCCAAATATTATCTAGCATAAGTTAGCTCGTAGACTTGTCGTTAGTTACGTTATTTAGTAGTTTATTTATTAGTTTGTAGCGTAGTATAGCTTAGTGTAACACAGATTGAGGGAAGGACGGGTCTTTACTCACTGTATACCCGATCCACTTGCTAGCATAGGAGGCGTATTTTTAACTATAAATACCCCTTACATCCATGGAAGGGGTGGTGCTTCATTCAATCTAACCTTTTACATTTGAGAACCAAGTCTCTAGCAAGAACACCCTCTCTTTCTACTTTCTCTCTCTAAAATGAAAAACATGTATTTTGATCTACCAAGACCACCCGAATCATCTAACACAATAAAATAACAATCCTACAATTGGTACCAGAGCCAGGGTTGTTGTGTTGTGTTGATTTATGGTGGTTTTTTGTACCTTGTTAAAATTGTTTATGCATTTTTTTATGGTCGGTATACACTGTGTCCGTTTATTATTTTGTGGAAACTGTTTTTTAACTTGGTATGTTCATCCAGTTGGTCATCAGGTCATGTGGTTTATCTAGTA
Source organism: Chrysanthemum makinoi (assembly GCA_910596185.1). Lineage (NCBI taxonomy): Eukaryota > Viridiplantae > Streptophyta > Magnoliopsida > Asterales > Asteraceae > Chrysanthemum > Chrysanthemum makinoi. The sequence continues at coordinate 71,234,804 of OU343225.1, read as the reverse complement.
ATATCTGTTTTGGTCTTAAAGTTGTTGTATGTGTATCCATATGTCAAGTTTTATCTCCAAACAGTGACTTGTGGTCAAACTGGTTATCAACGTGGTCATTTCTGTGTCAAACTATAATATTTCAGTGAAGATTAAGTGGTCAAATGGTTTCTTTTTCACGGTCATAAATGGGTCAGTAATGGTTGTGTAAACTGCTGGTCATGTTGGTCTTGATAGTGACTTGGACAAGTTCTTCGTAGAGACTTGACCATATGTCCTGATTCAATGAATTTTACTAGCGACTTGTCATGAAAAATGTGGTGGTTTGACTTTTGAGTCAAACTAGTAGCGATTTGTAAAGTATAATGGCCTAGCGACTTGTATTTACGGGTTAGCGATTTGTAAGGTTAAAAGTTAGCGACTTGTGACTTATCTAACTGTAGCGACTTATATTTATAAGTTGCGTATTGTGCTTTGAAAGAGTGTAGCGAGTTGGTTTAAAACCTTTGGCTAGCGACTTGACTCCAAGACTTAGACCTAGCGACTTACAACAGAAATGATGAATGAGACTACTTAATGACCACGACCTCAAACTTAAAACCAAATACCTATACCATTTTAAACTATCAACCTCAGTTTCATTAAAACATCACTGGTTCTTGTTCATCAAAAGAAAACAATTTGTCTCGAAGTAACATCATCGATCCATGATTATGAAGACTAAGCTTCTGGTTTTTTTGTTTCGAATCTAAAAGGTCAAAAGAAATATAACATATTTGCTATTTTCTTTTCCTTGGTTCGATTTTGTTTTCTCAAAGTTAATACATCCTCAAAGGTTTGATAATATGATAACGAATGAATTAATGTCGAACCTACCTGTGACCTTGCCGATTCATGATTTTGAAGACAATATCTCATGCCATCTCTGTGGCGAGATACTTTGGAACAACGTGGCTATAAGGTGTGTTGTGATATATGGAATATGAATCCATGGAGTGTTGTGATAACTGATTAATGGATGCATTATCTCTGTCAATTATTTTTTTGGATGGTTACTGAGTTGTGGAGTGAAATACTCAAAACAAATGGGGGCGGAAATTATTGGAGTAATATTAGGGTTTGATTAGAGGCTGTGAGTGGGTATAATGCATTATATACACCGAGATATTAGGTCAAGTTAAAATTGGAACGGTTGATTACTCTTTTTTTGGGCCTAATATTCTTGTATGGACCTCGTGGATCTTATGGTTATGAATGGGCCTGGTGAATTAGATTTGGTTATGGGCTGAACTTGATTGGACCTCATGGACTGCTTATCTAATTTCATTTGAGTATAATGGACGCATCAGTCTACTCGTTTGATAAAGAAATTTTTTTTATCCTAATATGTTGAAATATTTTGATGAAAATTTTATTTTATTCAAGAGTGGTAATTTTGGTATGATTTATTTCACGGTGGACACATATTCACGGCTTGAGCTTAATGTTTGAGAAATGAAATTTACCATTACGAGAATATTAGTGATTGATATACAAGTTCGCTTGAACATTGGGCTATGAAGCTTGAATTTGTATGACGGTCTGATGGGCTTCTCAATTTGAGATCGGATTTATGTAATTTAATGATGAGATTGGTTAATGAGATTTGTCAATATGATTTGGAGAGATGATGAGATTTGATGTGCTATGAGGTTTGATACTTTGGTTCATGCATTTTCACGGAAATTATTATGTCGCGGCTTGAAGTGTTTATTGAAAATATTGACTACGAGGTGTTTGGACGATATTTCTTACTTGAATTTGAAGTGAGGTTTTCCGGGCGCATTTACTTATTTCGTCTTCTTTCTTTCTACCCTTCCGCGAAGATGACTTGTTTGGGCATTTACAGAGTGAGATAAAGACTTGGCTATATTTAGGTACGTTGTGATTCTTTCTCGCCACCCACAACGTAACTATCACTTTGGTGTCTCACGCAGTTGAGGATATGTCAAGAGGTTTTGTACATTGGGTACACCGTTTCTTCTTCACAAGGATTAGTACAAGTTTAAGTAACAAATCTGGAGAATTCTACTACATGTTCAAATTTGGTATATCGGGATTACTTCACCAAGGGGTCACTACAATTGCCGACAAAAATTCGTGAATGATGTGTTTACCAAAGTGTTTACTGGATGGTTGATGATGGTGTTGATGTTGATAAATGAACCGATTGATGAACTTCGCGATGTTCCCTAAAAACGATATTCACCGAAACCAAGGTTGTCATAACTCATTCAAGTTGACATTGTTTACGGTTTTGTCTTGATTTTGTAAAACTCAAAGAACCTATTTCTCGGTTTAACTCATAGACTTGTAAAATCGTGACAATGAAAACATCCCGTTAAAGTAATGAGCATTTCCGATCTATCTTGTTTATCTTGGTTTTATAAAATCCCCAGAAGAATCTATTTCTGTTTAAACCATAGAATTGTAGAATCCCGTGATGATGGAACCATCCTGGAGAAAGGAAAGTGTAATTTAGATCTTATCGATGTCGGTGCTACGTTTCGCTTCAAAGAAGGGATAAAAGGGTGTACTTCAGGAATTGGGTGTGTGTTTGAGTTGTCTTCATGGCGCTTTATTACTTGGTTTTACGGGGTTATGTGCTTTTAACCATGGTCGGAATGAAACCATTATCAAAGTTCACTTAAAATCCAAAGGAGGCTAGATTTGCAGTTATCTGTAGATGTGAAACGGCGTTAATTCAGATTATTTATTTGAGGTTGAAGTGAAATGACACCAAAGTGTACTTAGTATCCGGTATCGGGATGGTTGGATGAAGATTCTTCATGATCCTTGTTCGAGCTCATTATCAAAAACGAAGACTTGGAAATCTAGTTATTGTTGGGTGTCTTTTACCTTTCTTTTACCATTGGGAATTGGGCTCTTACCACCACAAAATAACTATCACTTTAAAGGAGTTACATTGTAGTGCTCTGTCACATTCAATTGTGGATTTTCAAGAGGTAATGTACGTCTTATACTTGATGGTTGGTTGGTTGAAGAGTATAGAGTACATAGAGAATACTTAGAGATGCTATGAAATCGTCACAGCTCTTTTGTTACATATGTGCAAGTTTAAGTCACGAAGTTCGTTAGTTTACTTCGTGGTCAAATTCATCATATTGGGTTTTCTCATCGTTGCCAAAGAGCCTACGAATGATAATGGGATGATTACATGTTTTGTTAAGAGAGCGAAAAGAGAGAGATTATGACGTCTGGTCACATCACCAGCTCCTACTCAAAAGAAAAGAAAAGTGTAATGTCAGGCGCTTTATCTTCGAAGAAGAGAAATCTTCTCATTATGACCATTCTCATCAACATGCTTCATACTTTTTCCATGCACTTCAGTCATCAAGAGAACCGGGCTACCATCGATTGTTTTCATTCCACTTGCTCGATTATAATGAGATGGCAACATCATGTGCTTTTTATGGAGAGAAGTGTGAATAGAACATTCGGATGGATTTCACTTATTTAGTCAAGAATGGTATCTCCGTATGCAATTTTGAGGGAAGAAGAAGTGTGAATTTTTTGCATTGTTGAGTGACATTTGAGAATATAAATGGTCATACGGCTCTAAACTCATGTAAGAACCGAGCTTCTTTATATCGGGTCATCTTCATGGAGTTTTTGCTCTTCTAAGAGCCCTGGTTGACATCTTCACTGATTGATGAGTTTATCAACAAAGTGCTTCCTAATGCTTCACGATACATCAACATGATGATTCCTAACAATCTCTCTGTTCTTGTTTGATGTGATTGGCAGTTTGGTGTTACCATCTGTGTTCGCCATGGGCCCGATTCGATTTCCTTGATGAACATCTTTCTGTTCTTGTTTGATTGGGAAGGATTTTAGTTAAGGAGATTTGCAAGATGTAAGTTAATTGGGATGCTTTTTGGTGGGATGTTTTTGGTGTGAGTTGAAGATGTTAACTATCTATTCCCCAACTGCACAAGCTTGAAGAAGGTCGAAGTCATACCGGTTCTACATATTCTCGCTACATGTTAGAAGACTAAAGACGAAGTTGCATTTGATTATCCAAAGACTTCTTCTTCATCCGGCATCAAATAGATTGTCGGTTTAGGGGAGAGCACTAATTGGGGAGGGTGAAATGTTTGATTTAATCCCCAATTAGACTTGCTCACATTATTCAAAGATGTTGATTCTCACAAAGACCAGTGCATCTTCAAACAGATTTCTAGTATTTGGGCCAAGAGTTTGATTCTGTATCAAAACCAAAGTGGGGAAGGAGACACGATCTAAACGCAGTAAACTTGATGAACTTAATACTTCTAAGTAATTGAAGATACCCTGGGAAGACAAATGTTATTACCGCATAGAAACTCAAGGTTTGACTCATGACGAGTAAACTTGATGAACTTAATTCTTCTAAGTGATTGAAGATATCCCGGAAAACAAATGTCATGACCGCAGAGAAACTCAAGGTTTTACTCATCAAGGCGTTTAGTGGTAGTATTTCAACTATGCGGGGAAGTGATGTTATAGAAAGTTTCTGAAGATAAAAGAGGTACACTAGTGTGTGGTGATTTCGATGGTATCGTAATGATCAGGGGAGAGATGTACATTGGGGATGCTCACTGTTTCACTTGAGTGCTTAATCATGATTCAGAGATATAATCACTTATTCCGAGTTGACATCCCAGAGATTGTCATCCGCAGAGATAATCGACTTGGCCTCGCTTCTTCAATGTTATCGTTATTCTTCCTTGTGTATTGGTATACTTCGATACTTGAGCTTCATACATGATCATCGTGGAAGAAAAAATGTGAACATGGGAGGTGTTTTCATTCCCTCATGATGTGTATTCGAGAGTCTGGGTATTGGTGTACTGGGTTTGAGCTTCATACACTATCATCGGAAGAAAATGTGAACATGGGAAGGTGTTTTCATTCCCCTCATGATGTGTATTTGGGAGAGTTCTGAGGATTATACAGAGGGATCGACTGATCAATTCAACTACGGAAGTGTTCTCTTGACACCTTTTGGAATGGATTGCGTCAGACTTCAGTGGTTATGAAATTTGAGAAGAATTTTAAAAGAGTGGGATGATACGCTGTTGTTCTTGTTGATGATATAACCTCGAACGAAGAATCACGGTGATTATTCTTGAAAGGAGAAGCGGGATTTATGATAATGGTGTGCTTCTCTGTGCACCTGGCTAAGGCAAGCTTGAAATAGAGCTCGACCGCCACTAAAGGATTTTCGGTGGGGGAAGCCGCCAAAGTCTCACTTTCGATGGTTCAATTTCGATTCAAGAGCCCCTGGAAGCTTTGGTGGTGAATGTTTAAGAGTTGATGACTTCTATCTTCTACGACGTGCTATTCGATATCCTTATCTCTACATCTCGTATCATCATCTTCTTTACTATATCATCTTCTATCTTTGTATATATTTATCAAAACAAAATACAAAAATTATAAAACCATCAAAAAAAGAAAAAGAAAATATAAATTCAACAAAAACCCATAAAAATCAGAAAATTTGAAAAATACCAAAAATATGTTTTTCATGACATGTCTTCTGGTATCGATAACATTCACGGTCTTAGAAATGTCATTCAATAATGGCACGGACCATAGATGAAGTTTCGAAAGCGAGGTGTAAATATTCTTTTTCTATACATGTCTCAAAAATATGGCTTGCGCTATTTCGCATCAGAACCCGTGCTAAAACTATGGCTTGCTATTATTTTCGATAGCAACCCGCTCTTCAAGAAAGGAAAGTGTTGCGCTAAACCAATTTTTCAAATATTTCGTGCACTTATCCTAAAACAAAACAAGGAAAGTATGTCGTCAAAAAGACTGCTGTTCCTACACAAATGTTTTTCCGCCTAAAATTCTTCAGAAAAATATTTGTTGTGTTTTCAAAATGGTGGAAAATGAGTTGCTTAAAATCAATCAGATTCAGAGTTTTTATAATTTGGAAACTCAATCAATGACTTCAGACTTTAAAATCTTTTATAAATTGAGTCATTGATTGAAGGGGATAATGTTTTCAAATCTATATCATCTAATGGGCTTTCTTAATTATCCTACGTGCTTAATTAAAATGATAATTGCCTATGTTGAAGGACTAGGTTTCTAGGATATGATTGTTAGGTTTAGATGATTAGAGTTTGATGAACACATAATTCCCATACCTTATATGAACCGATTGATATGTTGAATTGACTTTTATTAGTCGATTGTTGGGTGTTATGTCGACCACCATATATCTCGATGTGTGTTCACTAACGATGCGTATATTGGTTATAAGAATGTTCCCGATCCGATCCCACAATTGATGAATGGATTGATGCCAAAGGAAAGGGTAACTATTTCTTGGGTTGACAAATGAAGAAACGGAGCTTAATTGGACTTCATTGGAGAGTTGGCATAAATGCAACGTAGAGGTCTCAATCGCATCAGATGGTTTTCTAAGTGATTGAAGAAACGAGCTTAATTTGACCTCAGCTTGGCATTCAAAATGCAACATAAGAAGAAGTCTCACCGCATATGCAGATCGTTTTTCTTCCAAACCCTACAACAACAACGAAGCTTCTCAACCACCAATATCTTTTGCAGATATAATTGTGATGATACCATTTTTCTAAAACTTTGAATGTATTGTTTTGAAAATGGAAAATATTGTTTTGAAAATATATTGGACTAAATTTTGAAAATCACCGAACTTCATTTTATCAAAATTTAAGTCACTCAATTATCGACTTCGTCTAATTGAGGAGGAGTGATTTAAATTTAAAATATTTTCAAACAATATATCTTCAAAAGAGTCCGTTTGTACTAAATTAAAGTGGTGATCTAAAGATTTAATGTTATGTCATGGTATGATTTTCTTTTGAATCAAGATCTTTCAAAATGAAATTTTTTCTCTCTTTTGTTTGATTGTGAAATTGTTTTATTTTACTAAAAGATCTCTTAAAACAATCATACCTGACACTAACAATCTTTAATGTCTTAAAATGCTCCTTATCTATCATTTTTCAAAATTAAATCAAGCCACGCCTTTCCCCAAAATCTTTTAAATGATTTAAATCAATTGGGATCACAAATCTCAAAAGGTTTAAAATTTTGATCGGGTGAGAGATCGTGATTTAAATCTCTTATCTGTTTAAATGGAATTTGTTTTTAGTCCTTTAAAGGCACTCTCCGCTTCCATGCCAAATGATTTCATACACAATGCACATGTTGAGGAGGAGGATTTATCCAAAAACATGATGAGTATTTAAACCAGGCCACATTTTCTCCCATGTTTTCTAAACCTATTAAATCACTTGGGATCCAAAATCTCAAAGGGTTTGATATTTTTGATCGGGGAGAATTTGTGATTTAATAATGAAATTTGATAAAAGGTGATCGCTTTTGATTTAATTGTGCAGGCTGCTCTCTCATATGTGCTAAACGCCAATCTCGGCACATATATGAGGGGAGCAAACAACTATCGAGGTACAAAAGCTTTTAAAGTGATTTATAAAAGTACCTTGATTGAGTTTTTAAATGGTTTCTAATGGCTTGTGTGTTCGTGAGATGCTTCAAAAAGAACTCTTGCCTCTATGTGTTAAAATGATTTCTCTTATCCTATGCACATATTGAGGGGAGAATTTACCAAAGAAAATCAAATGGCTTTTCTATGAAAATTGTGATCAAAGAAAATATTTCAAAGTCCTCTTGCCTCCATGTGCTAAAACATTTCTAAATCATATGCACATGTTGAGGGGGAGGTTTTCTAAATGATCAAAACTATTAAGGTACAAAATGCTTTGATCTCGTATCACAAGTACCTTGATTGTTTTTCCAAATGATTTTTCAATTGGTTTCATTGAAGAATGAACAATACCAAAAGACCGACCAATTTACTTTATGCATGGTGTTATAAGGATGGTTAGGTATTCATTCCCCACGATCCGTAGAACGAGAGGATCTACCCAGTGACAATCCACTAGATAGTGTAGAGTCCTTAGGTATATTGAAAAAGAAAGGAGAAAATGAGAATAGGAAGAGTGCGGACTGAGACAGAGCTAGTACTAGAATAAACCCAACAAGGTTCTAGTTATGAAGTCTCGTAAGCAATCGGGTTGGAAGAATGAAAGAAATGAATGTGAAAAGGGTGAAAAGAAATAGCCTCCAATAATTCAACCTTAGGGCA
>OU343225.1:71077950-71226516 GCA_910596185.1 Chrysanthemum makinoi | reverse complement strand
GACTTTGGTGCTCAATATATGTTTGGTTAAAAAAGAAATGGATAATCCCACCAAAAATATAAAGACATAAACTACACCATACGTAAATCACCCTTCATATATCATTTGACACAGCTTTATAAAAGTAGATTTTTTAATATTTCTTTGTTAAATTTAAATGTGTCACTTCTAGAATCATTACATTATTTATTGTCATCTCAATTAAATTAATATTAAATTTATATATATTTATAAAATAATACTTCATCAATTTTTAATATATTTCTAAATTAAATCAAATCAAAATCGTAATCAATTTAAATCGATCATCAGGAATCTAAAACCCATTTTCTAAAATGCGAGCCAGACAACGCATAAATGGGAATCATGGCAACATAAAACTTACTAATATAGCATCTTTTACTTTTTACGGGTTTAATTTGGTTTAACCATATGGTTAACATCTTTCGAGCTCCAACCATCCAAGCTATATGAGAGCATATCATTCCTTGGGGCATTGTTATTTCTTAACGTCGAAGGGTGATACTAAGCGTTTCCAAGCGTTCAACCGCCACTACGATTGATGGATTGATGGATCAACCTCGATGTTTTCGACGACAACCATGGCATCTCAGATATGTCATCGGTAAATTGTTGAACATGTGTCAAATCTTGAATGGATTCGATTTGATTGCTTGGAGAACTCTCCAACCATGAGAAAGACTCCATACAAAGATTTGGTGTGTTTAAACTTAATGACCTTCACAAAACATCTTCCTTTATTTATGTACTTGGAAAATGGAATATTATTATCTAATTAAATAAAATAATGTGGGTATAAATAGAGTGACATTTTTAAAGCTCCTGATGTGATTTCACAAATGGGTTACAAGTGGACAACTAAATGAGGTTGATACTCACACCATATTTTCTTTTATACATACACTATATTGTATAATATTGTAATGCACATTGTACAAGAAATGAATGCACAATTATAGTGTATATATAAAAAAAATGATGTGAGTATCAACTATCATAACTAAATGCTAAATAAAATATGAAACTATCAATGCAATCTGTACAAACTCAATTATTCTGAAAATGTTTATGACTTTAGGTTACAAACTTTATCATGAAAAAAATAAAATAAACTAGTTCAACATGAGGAAATTAGAAAAGGAAAGACACGATTAGGATGTCAAAAATTGTGATTAATTTTTTATTTTAAATTGATATGACAATGATTTATTGTGTGTGAAAAGATAAGTTTCGATACTGTCACCAACAGTATAATGCCACAAAAGTTAGTTGTTTTTTTTTATTTTACTTTATTTTATTTTATTTTTTAAAAACGGCGTCACATTTGAAATTAGTCACGAGTTAATGTCCAGCGAAGTGACTGAACCACTAGGAGAGCAATGAAGATAACTCCTAGAACTCATTGCTTGCAACAGGAAAAATCGGATGTTATGTATTTACTAATATACACTCCGATTAAAGTTAATATTGCTTCTTGGATAATGCTAGTAAACAAAGGGATCCCAACTCGAGTACTTAGATTTCACAAGTATTGACATCCACTCAATTTGTTCCCCGGTTTGTGACGAAGATCTAGAAATAGAAGAGCACTTGTCATTACCTCAATAATGTCAATCTTCAACCTTACTAACGATACTCATTTCTCTACAAGAAACTATACCTCAATTGATGCAGTTTTCAATCCAGTGCTGTGGGTCTCAAGGATGCAATCTTTAAGATTGGAAGACCGAGAGAACTTTTCTCAACGACAACAAATTCTTGACCTTTACTTGGATTTTCAACATATATCGAAAATCTTCTCATGATTAATTTGATTGGTCTTCTAATATTCCTTAGCTTCTTACTATAGTTTTTAAGGAAATTGTCACTTCAAAAATGTAAAATGGTATCAAAACAACACCTTTGGATCTAATTACCTAGCCAACCACCCTTTAGTGATCACTTTTATTATAACAAACTACACGATGGACTAGTCGCTAACGGTGCTAGCCAAACAAGATACAAAGAAACGATAGTCCAGATAGCGGATGCTATCACTACAAACCAACTCAAACTTATAAAACTCAAAAACCAATAGATCAAGATGATCTAATACTAACCAAAACGGGAATACAAAGACTTAACAACGAAAACTATATCAAAGAGAATATGAGATCATGAAACTTGTATTATGACTGAATGAGAAAACTCTAGCAGAGATGAGAGCTTATATATCACCAATTTACACTTCAAACCACCCAATCAAAACACTACATAAGGACACCAAAGTTAGCATTTGATAAAATAGACTAAGAAATGTTTTATAATAAACCTCTAAGTTTCATTAGTTTGCTACTCAGGTATTTATTTCAATACCCCCACTCAAACTTTTGAAACTAACAAGTTTATCATGCCCATTTCTTAACCGGATAAGCATCTTTGCACAGAACCAAGAGCCTTATTGAATATCAACGATCGCTATTTTGACTCAATATACAATTTTAATCAACCGGATGCCACTTTCTATCTAACCAAGTGCACATCAATATCAAAATGCATGGTTTCAGGATAACAGTTAGCTGCTATTTGAATAGCGGACTTGTTATCACAAAAACAAGTTAACTGGAATCAACCCAGTTTCACCCAAATCACTCAACACCTTTAAAACCCACATGACTTCACAAGTAGCAGAAGTCATACATCTATACTCGCTTCGACAAGATGACTTAACGAGTAGCATGTCTTTTACTCTTTCCGAAACCAAATTTCCATTAACATAAACACATACCACGAAACATATTTCCTAGTTACATGACACTTGGCCCAATCAGAATCCGAAAAAGACACCACCTTAAACCCATATTGGGTTCTATTAAACCCAATACCATTACCAGGAGCAAGTTTAGGATACTTAAGAACTCTCAAACCAAGATTAATATAAGACTACAATTGTTCATGCATGTGTTGGCTAAGACAGTGAACAACATAAGAAATATATGGTCTAGTCATAGTATGATAAATCGGTTTTCCAACCAATTTCGATGAGTAGTAATTTTTTAGATACTTATCATCATCAGATTCCTTGTGAGCTAAAACAATATTCTTAGGCAAAGGAGTTAACAGGCATATGCAAGCAATCCAAATTAATGCATAACTCAAGACAATATTGTTTTTATTTAAACAAACACCATTTTAGTCTTTAACACTTGATTCCAAGAAAAACTTTAACTCACCTAAGTCTTTAATTTTATACTTTTTTGGGTAAAGGTCAAAAGACTGATAAATATATTACTACAAAATTTCTTTAAGTACAAAGGATATGCGTGAATCTCATTTTCACTTCGTTACATAAGCTATAAACACACAAGGTACTTCCTATTCTCAAAACAAGAAAATAAACCACTAGTCAAAAGTAACATTAGACAACTACGAAGACAAAATTACTTCCTACCAAGGCCTTGGAGCTTAGTACCATACATGTCATAAAAAGCATCCAAATTCCATGAAAGATCGTAGACATGATCCGCATATTCATCATAATCATAGTCATCATAATCATCTTCACGATCGTGACCACCACCAAATAGGTTCATTGACTCATCAAAAGTGTTCACAACCTCCTCTTTATCATTGTCGAAATCAACAATCTCTCTTACCTTAGATAATGGGTTAACCTCTTAGTAGAAGAAGTAGCGGAGAAAAAGTAGAACTAGACATACTAAACACGGCTGCACCTTTTCTTCACAACACTCACAAGCGGTTCTTATGATACATTACCAGTCTTAGGACCCATCCTCCTTAGATTCCTTGTTATTACAGGATAATCAACCTTTTTAATAGAGTGACCATTATCATCCACAAGAGTAGCTTTCCCATCAATATTTAGCTTTTCAAGCTCCTAATTTTTCAACAATAAGAGTATGAGGAACCTCCTTAGCTTTCATTTATTGCGAATCCAACTTCACCCCATCCTTAGCCACAACATCAGTAGGGATGCTACATTCATCAGTGTCTATCATATTAAGGACTTCAAACGTATTTGATGTAGCAACCTTCGTCCCACTCGTCTACTACATCACGGCCTTCTTCTTTGTAGTATCCACCTTCTTGGGTTCGGGAAACTTAGGACCCACAACAGGTTTAGAAAAACCTTTACCCGGACCACTTTGGCTACCATTCTTATCCTTGTTTTCAAAAATTTTAAAAATTCTCAACTTCAGTTTCCAATTACAGTCTTGACAAGATCATCCACATAAACCAATAAGAACACAACAGTCTTATCTTTCTTTTTAATGAACAAAGAGTGATCATTTTTGGATTTTTGAAACCCAACTTCAAACAAGGCCTCTGACAGCTTATGGTTCCACTGTCTGGGAGCTTGTTTAAGCACATATAAAAGACTTTTGAGTTTATTGAAACTATCTCAAAGAGAATATGAGGTGATGAAACTTGTATTAAGACTGAATGAGAAAACCCTAGCAGAGATGAGAGCTTATGTAGCACCAATTTACACTTCAAACCCTGCACAATCAAAACATTACATAACAGACACCAAAGTTAGCATTAAATAAAATAGACTAAGAAATGTTTCACAATAAACCTCCAAGTTTCATTTGTTTGCTACTCAGGTATTTCTTTCAATTTATAAAATAAAATAATAAAAATAAATAAATAAATAAATAAAAATTTGCAGTCATGTAAGCTAAGTTTGTTGTTTATTTGCTACAAAAGCGATAAAATTTGCAAATTTGTTCGACCATCCCTTTGTACAATTCAAAAATATCATTTTGGTAATTTATTATATTGGTTAACTAACGAAAAGTAGATCTATAGATCTGTATTGGAATGACTATCGGGATATCCAAACAGTAAATTTCTAAAATTATAATTAAGTAGCTAGTAAAAAAAATCAATAGTTTTGACCACGTGGGTTCTTTCATGTTAAATAGAGCGAGATGGTATAAGGGCTGTTTATTTCATTAAGTGGATTGTATATATATGTGAGTCTATGTCTTTTGCAACGTTTAAATGGGGAGAGAGCATATTTTGAAGTCTTGTGGTGTACAGATGAAATAAAGAAATGAGTAGGCCCCATTTTTAGAAAAAACATTATTAAAATTTTTTAAACTCACTTTCCTTCCTATATCTTAACTACATAAAATAGAAAAATGGTAAAAGGTGAAAGTGAAAATTAAAATTTGAAAGTTGAAAATTAATATTAAATGTTAAAATGATTTGTTGAATGTTTAATGTAGTAATTGTAAGTCAAGCTATGCAGAAATTAAGAAAACGTTGAAAAGTTATTTTTGGTAAGTTGATTAGTATAATTGGACCATGGCTGAATGACTTATGAAACTTCAATACAGCGGATAACTTTATATGTACTTTTTATAAGTTTAATAATGCAATCTTAATCTAACTCAGTTTCTTATAAGCGGGTAAGTACATATTTTTCGTTGATCGTAAACATTGAAAAGTTATCTTTGGCAAGTTGATTAGTATAATTAGCATGGCTGAATGACTTATGAAACTTACAATACACGCGGATGACTTTATATGTATTTTTTATAAGTTTAATAATGCAATCTTAATCTAATACATTTCTTATAAGCGGGTAAGTACATATTTTTTGTTGATCGTAAAGAAAATAATTAGCCACGATAATTTTATTGAAAACTAGACACCACAGTTAAGTTGGGGTACTCGCCTAGTAAGCTATTAAGTTTAAAAGATACACAGCCTAACTTAATCTACAAGTGGGTTTTTCAAGTTAATTAAGGAGATGACAACAAAGATATTAAAGAAAAATGAGGAGTTTGATTAAAATTAATGCCGCACACAATGAATATATGAACTTTTTATGTCATTTAGGGTTTTTCCTTTGCAAGTGGAATCTTACTTATTCGCTAGTGGAAATTTTTATATGCTCTCTATGCAAAAATATTATACCAGTTAGGGGCTTTTTTTTTTTTTTTTTAATATTTTTATAATTTTTTTTATTAATTATTATTTTTTATTTTTTTAAATGAGAAAATAAAATGATGTCATGTATATACACAAGATGTATACAGTCACATTTATTATTATTATTATTATTATTATTATTATTTTTTATCATATTATTTTTGAATTAAATTCGATATGATGTCGTCGAAGAAGAAAGAAAAGAGAAGCGGTTTAGAGACGCTGTTGAAGATAACTTCAGATGGTCGAAAAGGATTATCGCTAAAAGATTAGAGAAATTGAAACTAAAACTGATTAGTTAGAGAAGTACTCACGTAATCAAAATATGTGAAGATAGAGGGCATGGAGAAGGATGATACATGAAGAATGGCAAATTCCTTATTGCATATTTCAAAATTATACATTTATGTTTTAGATATTGATGTTATGCAACAAATTTACCTTATTCATATGCTTTCAATGTATATATTGGTAACACTTACAAATAATACAAATCAGTGAGCTGATCACATTGAGAAAAATCAAATGGTATTTCACTACAACCAATAGTATCAAACATATGACCCCTCTCATAAATTGGTGAATACACCCCTGTCAAGATTACTTCCTCATGATCCAACCTTGACGATGTTTGAGAAACGTGCCTTGAAGAATCTGACATAATAAGATTATGTGATAAATTATAATCAAAAGACGACGCTTGGTTATGACTCGAGTCTAATGAAGAAAAACCATCGTTTGGTTCTTCATGTTTATCTAATGAAAAAGATGGGCCATTATTTTCAAAACTTAGAAGGACTGATGTATCGTTATCGTTTGTGGAGTCTAAAAAGATTTCAGGTGTACTTAGCAAGATCTTGCAAGTGTGATGTCTATTATAGGTTATCTTATACTTTGGCGGCTCATCTTGAATCTTTTGAACTTGTTTTGTTGCTTGACATCCTTGCTCAATCTTGTGAGAGCACCTATAATAGTTCCTACAAATCAACAATTATACACCAACCCAATTTTAAAATCTGAATGTTACGTATTAAGAAATTTCAACTATAAAAAATGGTTTCATCAATTTAAGTTATGTGATAACCATGAAATAAAATAAAAAAGATTGTTGCTCATTTGGTGCTTGGTCAAAGCCTGCGATATGAAATATTGACTCCTCAATCAGTTGTCTTAAGCGTTTTTAGAGTAATATATTTCTGGGTAAATCCTTTAAAAATAAATAAAATAAAAAAGATAATAAATAAACTAGGTTGGTCATAAGTAGTTGCAATAATTTATTGAAAATTAGCTGTCAACTAGTAGTTGAATCGATATAATAAATTTTAACTTTGTATTTATTTGTCTTTAACAGACATAGATTCCGTGATTCACAAAAGTAATCTAAAACCTGAAAAATAAGTCCTAGTGTTTTTACATGAGTGATTTCTTAACCACCTAAAATTTCTCAGGTTAATTCATTTTTTACCTTTGTGCCTTGCATTGATGATCTCTTTTTGACCATATTTTCTCCATGTATGCCCATCATCAGTATAAGATGTTATGTTTGTTGAAGTCCATGAGCTGCTTCTATAAGTCGCCAAACAAAATATTGCATTAAAATTGATATAAATATGCTAAATCCACAAACAAGATGAGTTGTAAATATGTTGCACTCATACAATGGACAAACTTGTCATTTTCATATACTTGCAAGTTGTAATGTATGATGTGTAAATGATAACCTTGAAAGTAATCAAATCAAAATTAACCTTAAATGGAAATCATGGCTTGCACTTATACAAGGGACAAACTTGCCATTTTCATATACTTTCAAGTTGTAATGTATGACGAGTAAAAGATAACCTAGAAAGTAATCAAATCACAGTACTCAAATCACAATTAACCTTAAATGGAAATCATGCAACATAAAACTTACCTAATATGGCATCCTCTTTTACTTTTTATCGGTTTAACTGGCTTAACCATCTTAACATCTTTCGAGCTGCAACCATCCAAGGTATATAAATGGCTTGCATCATTCATCACGGCATTGTAATTGCTCTTGATAGAAGGGGTGATACTAAACGTTTCCAAACGTTCAAACGCTACAGGATTGATCGTTGCATGATCAACCTCGATGTTTTCTGACAACCATGGCATCTCAGATATGCTATCGGTCCATTGTTGAACATGTGTCAACTCTTGAATGGATTCTGTTTGATTGCTTGGAGAACTCTCCAACCATGAGAAAGACTCCATACAAAGATTTGGTGTGATTAAACTTTAAAGACCTCCACAAAACATCTTCCATTATTTATGTACGGGAAAATGGGATATTTATTATTTTAATTATTGAAAGAATAAGTATATTATATGAGCAATGTGTGTAAAAAGAGGGTGACAGCTTTATGACGTTTACAGTATGATATCATCATGTGGTTAAGTGGATGCCTATATGTTATTTTAAACAAAAAACATATAAAACTAATACTAGTAGTATTAGTTTTCAAAAGTCGAGCAAACCCGGCCACGGCCGTTCAATGGTCGGACCGGAACCGGCCACTAAAACAGTCAAAAACTTCGGTTTCTAAAATCGGGTCAACGGTTAGACCCGCCGGGTTTGGTTTTTCAAAATTTTTATGAAAACGGGTTGACCCGCGGTCGAACGTTGACCCGTGATCAAACCGGTTGACCCGGTCGGAAAAATAAAATAATAAAAAATAAAAACCGGGTTGACCCGCCCGGTCGAAGGTGCCCGATCTTCAGCCGGGTCGATTAAAACCCGGTTTTAAAAATTGAATACTACGATACAATGTGCAAACTCAATTATTTTAAAAGTTAGGTTACAAAGTTTATTATGCAAAAAGAATAAAATCTTTGGAATATTAAAAACTATATTAACACATTAATACTTAATCACATATAACAAATGCGGAAGCAACAAAGGTCAAATATAATACATAGAGCAAGGCACACAATCTTGAATATACGCGTGTGTATAAATCTTTCGCACGCAACCACTAAAAAATCAAAGTAGATTCTCTCAACGTATTCACACACAATACATTCTTAGCAAACAATTAAGTATGCTGACATCCTGAACCCGGTGCGTACCACAAGTGAGGTTAATTTTAGGCTACTTCTTTTGCAAATATCCTGAACCCCGGTGCGTACCACAAGTGAGGTTAATTTTAGGCCGTTAATCAATGAGGTGCGGGTTGAAAATCATGATACTATGTTACCTAAGGATGCACTGAAGAGAATTTTGGGCAGGTATGAGAACACATTTGTTGCTTTCTTTGTTAGCAAAACGGGTGCGTTTCCTATTGTGCATAATTATGTAACTAATACATGGGGTAAGTTTGGTTTGAAGAAGCTCATGAAAAATGACGTCGGTGTGTACCTTTTTAAATTTGATTCAAAAGAGGGTGTGGAGAATGTGCTACAACAGGGCTCTTAGATTATTCGTAAATCATCTCTCATACTTAGAAAATGGACCCCTAGTGTGTCACTCACTAAATCTGAGGTAACAAAGGTCTCGGTTTGGATTAAATTCCACAATGCTCCTCTATTTGCATATTCGGCAGATGGTTTGAGCTTAATTGCTGTTAGGATTTAGAAAATCCGGTAGTTAAAGAGTCGGTCACCTCAAGTATATGTATTCGTTAGAAAGCTCGTAGTCGTAGTCATTTAATGTTAGTAAGTAACACCGTGGAGGTGGACGGTCTTTACCCTTGTATGCGATCCACAACCCAAAGGAGGCGTGTCATGTTTGTAACTATAATACCCTTTGCCTTCCAAGGCAGGGTTGGAGCTTTCAATATTATTTTTCTTTGTCTCACTAAAGTTCCCAACACTCTTTCACTTTCTCTCTCTAGAACTCATTCTATACGCCTCATATTATTGTGTGTTTATGTGTTTATGAAAACCAATATCTAACAATTGGTATCAAGAGCCATGGTTTGATCACTCATCTTTCATGTTCTTGGATGTTTAGAGGTTTTCATAAGGTTTTTGGGTTTGAATGAGTTTAGAGTAGTTAACATCATTTGGATCATTTTTGTGTTAAAGTTTGGATTTTGATAGTACTTTTATGCTTAGAATCATTATAAGTGTTTAGGTTTTGGTTTAGTAGGCTTGAATCATCGTGGTTGGGTTGTTTTTGGATTGAAAAGTGATGTTTTTGAATATTTCATGTATGCGACTTGACCCACGTTAAGCTATTCTTCTATGCGATTTGTCATGGTATCTATGCGATTTGTCCCTTTTATGATCGTATATTGAAGCGATTTGTCATATTCAGAGTGCGATTTGTCACTTTCTGTGAAGCGACTTGTCTATTATGCGATTTGTCTATTGAGACAAAACGACAAGAAAGGACAAAGTAGTGGAAGTAGTGGGTGTACTTATGTACTATGCGATTTGTCTGCTAAGCGATTTGTCTAGGGTGCGATTTGTCTAAGGTGCGATTTGTCTGGGGTGCGATTTGTCTGGAGTGCGATTTGTTTAGGGTGCGTTTTGTCTACTTAAGCGATTTGTCTCTTAAGCGATTTGTCAAGTAAGCGGTTTGGCAATTAAGCGGTTTGACACCTATGTGATTTGATCTAAGCGGTTTGACACTTTCCGCGGTTTGAGGTTAAGCGGTTTGATACTATGCGTTTTGAAGTGTGCGATTTGTGGTATGCGTTTTGAGAACTCTGCGGTTTGACAAAAGTGTTGTTTGACCATTTCCGCTGTGTTCGTGAGATTAGTTCATAAAAGAAGAGAAGTGATTAGAGATCACTTCTTTTCTTCCCTCTTCTTCCCATTTTTGAGCGGAAACTTTTTTAACCAAAATCACACACACTTTCCTTCCTCAATCATTTCTTTTCTCCCCACTTTCCTCCCAAAAAAAACTCAAGAACAACGTTTGATTTTCGGTTTCTTTAATTTCTTTTCTTTTCTCTTGTTTATTAAACTTGAGAACACAACGTTCATCAGTGCGTTTTGTTCACTTTTCCCGACAAAACTTTAACAAACCCATAACTTTTGAACCGTGACTACGTTTTCAGCGTTCTACCCATCAAAACGACCGTGAGAACGAGAATGGCCGCGAATTAACTAAAGTATATTTGGGTCAAACTTCGAGGCCTAAATCCGCTCCGAACAGAAGTTATTGAGGTTTTTAAGTTTTTAGACCTAAATTTCTCCTTAAAATCGTGCATCAACCAATCCAAATCTCAACCAAACAACATCTCAACTTATCCTACAAC
Source organism: Chrysanthemum makinoi (assembly GCA_910596185.1). Classification (NCBI taxonomy): domain Eukaryota; kingdom Viridiplantae; phylum Streptophyta; class Magnoliopsida; order Asterales; family Asteraceae; genus Chrysanthemum; species Chrysanthemum makinoi. The sequence continues at coordinate 71,215,321 of OU343225.1, read as the reverse complement.
CAATCATAAGTCCAAACACACAATTGTCTATCATTGTGTCGATCCATCAGTCATCTTAACCGTTATTGGTCATTGCTTAACGGTTTCTTCTTGATTTTGTAAAATCCGAAAAGATTATATTTCTCGGTTTAAATAATAGATTTATAAAATACCGTGCACGTCAACATCATGCATAACGATTCAGATTTAGTTGTATCTAAGATACTCAGTTTATAAGACGTAATCAAAGAACAGAAGATACCCAACAATGTACAACAGACTATCGTGTGTGAGTGGAATCTGCTAAAATGGATTGGTGCTCAAATTGAGGAGAAGAGGTGCACCAGCCACAACACTGTGCAAGTTAATGCAAAGAAATGCTCCATGGAAGCGGATGTACCGAGATGCACAGGCCATGGCATCGTGCGTTAATGCAGAGGAAATTTGCATGGAAGTTCATTATACCTAGTTGTGCATCTTCTACTCAAAATGATGATTATGAATTGCATGAGTACTCATTTTATCCCGATGACTCCACCACTAAGCTTAACATATATAAGGATCAAGTTGCCATCTATGAACAACGTGCTAAATTTGAGTGACCCTACGTGGCAGGAAATGGATTGCCAAATGCATACATTAATCAGAAAAAGTAACTTAAGGGATGAAACATTAAGAGTTAAACTTCTTACAAGAGAAACTTAATAAAACTGTTAAGCAAAATCAAGAACTTCAAGAAAATGTAAAGTGCTTAGCGGGAGTTCAAACAAAAGAATCAAAACTTGTAAATGATTTTTCCAACCTTAAAACTTTGAAGAACAAACTTGAAAACAAGTTGTACATACAAGGGAACACCATTGAGGTACTCACATGATCACTAAGCATAGAGTATAAGCAATAAGCATAGTACGGCCTTGTAGAAGAACCCATCTGAGTATGGTAAGAAAGCAAAAGATGCTAAAAAGTGATCTATGATGGTAATGAAATCATTAAGCCTAGACAAAAGCCTACTTGTTTAGAGTGCATCGAAGAAGATAGAGAGTTAGAAGATGCCTCTAGAGAGAAAATGGAAAAGAAACTAAAAGATCCTTGGTGTATAGATCATAATATAACATTCAAAACTCCCAATTACACTAAGGATAATTGGATTGTCTTAAACAAGTTTAGACCTCAAACTCAATTAACCCTTAAACAAGTGTTTTGGAAGTTAGATATGGAAAGAAAAAATCGATGAGCTTGTTGAAAAGAATCCTCCCCTTAGGAAATTGCCTCATTCTACGTGTATCCACAATACACCAATGCATTTAGTGCCTAGAACTCTTCCCACTCAAAGCAAGACCTTAATCAGCCTATATGTAGTTTGCAAACTATTCGTTGATTTTGAGAAAGCGTGTAAGAGAGATCACACCTACGGGGATAACGAAGAGGAAAGGGGGTTTGAGCAAACTAAAAAATGTTATTTAACTGAGGTCATGCCTTTCTTTAAACAACTAAAAGAACAATTTGAGTGTCTTCAAAAGGGCATAGATACATAGATTAAAGAAATGAAAAAGGTGTTTAATGAAATGGAAAACGAGGTAAGAATAAATGAATGTGAGCTTAAAAGCAATGAGATTGAGAGGAAGAACCTTCACATCTTTAACGATTATTTGATTTCTAGATGTATTGCTCAAGATGTGTTCTATCTTTGATACGAATTATTCCATTCTTGCTTCTCATTTCATGAATTGTCCATTGCATTGAAAGTCTCGGGATCGTGTCATTGAGCTTGAGACCAAAATTCAAAATTGCGATAAAATCGAAAAAAGCGATCATGATAACATGGTCAAGCATTTTTCTAAATTGGAAGTTGAATATCTTGGTTTACAATTAAAATATCAACATCTGAAAGAAAATGTTAAAACTTCAAATGCCAAGACATCTTGGATGCTCCTGGTTTGATGCAGTTTTGAAATCAACAAACGTGATGAACGATCGAGCTCATTGTAACATGATCAAGGTTGAAACCCAAATTTCCCAATGAAGTGAAAAAGAATGAAGTGGCCGGATCCCTATGCCTCGCTATAGATTCTCGAAATTTCCAACTTCAAAACATAATTGATAAATCGCAAAATGAAAATGAACGTTTTCAATCAAAAATTTCAAAAGTTAATGCTCAGAACAAAGAGTTATGTGATTCACTCAAGGTTAATCATAATAATAGTGAAAAGGTAACTTCTTTGCTTAACGAAATTGAGAATCTGAAACTTGTGGTAAAAGGGAAAATGCTAATCACTAGTGGTGAAAATGTTGCACCAAAGGTGCCTGCTTGTTCTAAATATGTTGTAACTGTGAAATATATCCCCCTCATCTTCGAAACAATGAATTTGCATATCAAACATATCTTTCGTACCTCAAGGATAGTCTAGAGTGCCTCCGTGAGATTGTTGAAGATGATACGATAGAGAAACCACTTGATAATGTTGTTGGGCATGCATGCTTATATGCCAAACGATCTCAGGAACTCTTAGAATGTATGATTGCAACATGTCCTAAATCTGGTACTAGGAAAGATAGAGAAGTTATGCCTTGTTCTATGCCTAAAGTCAAGCATGTGACCTTTGATGTGCCTCTGAAAGCCTCAAACTAAGGCAGTAAAACAAACTAAGGCTCCCGTCATCACTTCTATAGATGTTAAGATTGACACTAAAGTTAGCGGGTCAAAACCTTGAAGCAATGCAAAGAAGGATAGGATTACGCAAACTAAAAGTGATCATGAAAAGGAAGTGAAAGAACACCATAGGGACAATAAGTTTGACTTGAACAAAAGGAATCGTGTTGGTTCTAGTATTAGCTCTAAGCTTGAAACTAATTGAAATCTTATGCTCTCTAAAAACATGTAAAGAATGTCTATTTTCTGGTCATGATAAATGTGGTGTGTGATTTAGAGTCTAAGAACCATAACCCGGTTAAGAAGTTTGGAAAGCGAAATAGATTAAGCAATCACGGAAACACAAGGAAGGTTTTTAGCAATATAGGATTTCAGTGGAAGCCCACAGGTCGAATATTCACGCATGGCAAACCTTGATCCTTAACTAGATCCACCATGTCTAGAGTAGTGCCTGTTAAGGTTTGGAAGCCAACTGGTAGAATAATCCCATTAGGTACACAATGCCCCGGCTAAGTCGATGATTCTACTAGTATATCTCCTAGTGATAATGCCATAGCAACTAGGGTTTCTGGCGATTCAAAGATTGTTTAATGAAAATGAACCCATTTTTCATGGGGATCCAATATGTTCAAATTTCCACCTTGCGTGTTCCAATGGTCGTACAAATCATCCGTTGGTACTTGGATTAAGGTTGCTCTAAAGCTTAGATGAGAAATGACTATGACGTCTCGTTCACAATAGTTCAGCCTCGTACTTCATCATTATGGCGTCGCGAGATAACTCTTCAGTCCCGTTCCTCAAATAAAAGAAAGGCTTACAACTCATGCGTTTTATCTTCGGTTAAGAGAATTCTCTCAAGAATGACCATTCTCATCTACATTCTCCATCAAGAGCTCTATGTTTTCCTATATTCGGTCATCAAGTGGATCTACATTCATTGGAGTATATTCTTATTCACTTGTTCAAATCAAAAATGGCAACTTCGGATGCAATTTTTGAGGAAGAGAAGTGTGAATAAAATGACAGTTATCAAATGGATCTAGGTGATTGTATTCCTATTCACTTGCTCAAATCAAAAATGGCATTGGCAACATCGGATGCAACTTTTGAGGGGGATAAGTAGATCTAAATGTTGATGGATGTTTGTATAATGGTCATACGCCTAATATTCCTTAAGGCGTTGATTATGACTATCGTAATATGGCAGTTGCACTACTGAATAATGATCCGCTCTTTGGTATTCCTTTGCCAAATCTTCACGGATTATTGTTCATGAATAATGATCCGCTCTTTGGTATTCCTTTGCCAAATCTTCACGGATTATTGTTCCTCTCAATGTGCACGATATAAATCAACCACATGAACATTAAAGAAAATGACTACCTCATCTGCTCGAAGACATTATTGGTGAATCTTCCAGATCATTCTCTGCATGTATACCTTTAGGAATAATGCATTGATGTTGAGGAATCATTTGTTCCGGTTCATGATTGGTCAATGTATCCGGTTGTATGTTTATTCATGTGTTAGGCATTTGACACAAGTTGATTACCGAGTTAATCATTTATCACTTATTTGAGATTGAAGTTGAATTTCACAAGGCGTGTTCTTATTTGATAACTTGCTCGGGCTTAAGAATTTGAGTTGAAGGCTTGGTTTATCTAGTTACCCAATGATCATGGTTGAAGACACGGTTAACTATCACTATTAGGATTACGTTGTTTTCGGTCACATCAGGAATGTGGTGTGGATAATCTCAAGAGGTGTTAACGTCTCATACTTTGTTTGAGTAGTGAGTACTTAGAGGTTTGCTTGAAGCATAAATTCTCAACACCGTTCTTCCATCATTAAGTGCAAGCTTAAGATACAAATGTGGGGAATTCTACTTTAGTTTCAAGTTTGGTATACCGGGTTTCTTCGTCAGTGGTCACTTCAAATTGTCTACATATGGGTTGGTTCAGATAGTCGGAGAGAGTTTACATTGCGGTTGATTCTCACAAGATACATTTGAGCTAATTGTGTTCTTCTATTTCAAGTATAAGTGTATTATGTTTTGCGATTCTAAGGTATCAAAACCACAAGGGGAAGGAGACATACATCTAAACACACAAGCAGTACATGTGACGACTTAATAATTCTTCTCTATTGAAGTAATCCAGGAAAAGACAAATGTCATGTCATGAGAGAAACTTCGGTGTTTAACTCGTAGCCTTTGGTGTGTTATTCCAACTATTTAGGGGAAGGATGTATTATTCCGACCATTTAGGGGAAGGATATATTATTCCAACTACTTGGGAGGAATGATGTATTATTCCAACCATTTGGGGGGAAGTGGTCTCTGGATACTTTTGGTATGTGTTAGCTCAACTATCAGTAGGAAGAAATATGAGAAGAATATTTGGAGCGTGAGATGATATTGCTTATCGACATCTTCTATATGAATTATGGTAGTGCTTCCGGTTATTGCTTCATGTACACAATGCAATGCGATTCCGTTGAGATCGCAACATCGGGGGAGAGATATGTGTACATCGAGGGATGCACAACATGCTCACTTCGAGCTAATTCGTTATTCCGGTTGACATCCGAGAGATGATTAGTGACTCAACATGTTACATGGATGTCATCGTCTATACTCTTGTTGGGTACATGTGTACATTATGTGCTGATTGGTTATATGTAAGATAAGCTGAATGCATTTGGTGAAATGAAGATGTTGATATATTGTTCCCCGAATAGACAACTGCTCAAACTCGAAGAGTAATGTGTACATCGGGGATGCACAACAAATTCATGTGATCGGGCTTAATCAATTATTCCGGGTTTGATAACCGTAGACATGATTAATGTTTTAACTTGTTACTCCGGTGTTTTCATCTTCTTCGGGCTCTTGAGCTTCATACAATGAGACTGTTTGCTTCAATTCTTCTTGGGGGAATTAGTCTTCTTACGAAGTTTGTCGGTTTGGGGGGGGGGGAAAGCTACCAAAGATTCACATTTAGAAGGCTCATGTTTAGACGACTTTTCTTAGAAGCCTCGAATGATTTGGTGGTGAAAGTTTAAGAGATGTCGATTGCTTTCTTCTACTACGTGTTGAACGATATCCTTATCCCGGTACTCATTTCATCATCATCTTAAACGAAATTATCTTCTTTGTATATATCCTATCAAAAAGCAAAATACAAAATTATAAAACCAACAAAAAGAAAATAAAAAAATATAAAATTTTCAAAATCCATAAAAATTAGAAAATCTTGAAAAATTCCAAAAATATTATTTCCCTTATCATGTTTTCTTGGTTCGATAACATCTACGGACTTTGAAATGTCATTCAGTAATGGCACAGGTCTTTAGATGAAGTTCGAATCGAAGTAATAAAACCTTTAAAAAAAATGAGATGGAGAAAAATGATGGTTTATTGTCATTTCAGGCAGAGACAACCAGTTTTAAAAGAAAGAACGGAGCCATGCTTAATCTATTTTTTTTGAAACCTTATGCTCTGATTCTAAACACAAACGTTTGTTGCCAAAAGGACAAATGTTTCCTTCACAAATATTTTTCCTTCTCAATATTCTTCTAAAAAATATTTGTCATCAATGAAAACAAAATTGCTTTGAAAATAACTCGGACTATATTTTTTTGAAAATCATCTGGACTTATTAGTTATCGAAATCTCTAACACTCAATCGAGAACTTATGTCATTGATTGAGGGGGAGAATGATTTCAATAAAATCAAAAAGTTGTTTTTCAAACAATTGGCACATAATCGAGCAAGGTCTAATTTTGGATAATAAAATAGAACAATGTTTTTGCACAATTGGATCCAGACCAAGGCTAATGTTGTGTTTTCATAAGATACTTAAGCATGTTTAATCATTGGAGTTTAAAGTCTCAGAATTTGATCCTTATCAGTTAAATGTTTTAAAAGCAACTCACAATTCTCCTCAAAAGCTTTCAAAAACAATTTAAATCAATAGAGATCACAAATCTCAAAGGATTTGAAAATTGTGATCGGGGAGAATTTGTGATTTAAATTGGATAAACGATAATTCAATAAGTAGTTTTATAAAGATAATAACAAGCACTCTCCTACGTTAGCCAAACGATTTCAAATTTTCCATGCACATGTTAAGGGGGAGCATCTATATCTAACCAAAAGAGTTGAAGCGTTGATTGATTTGTCTCTAAGTCTGGTTCTCTCAATATGTGCAAAACACTTTAATTTCGATCATATTGAGGGAAAATCATAAGAAAATCTCATCCTTCCCAATTTGTTTATCCAAAGTATTTAAAATACTAGATTTGATCGGGAAGTGATGATCATTTAGAAAATGTTAATCAAAGATTGGATCCTTAATTCTTAATCTAAGATTTCAAATTCCTCTTGCCTCCATGTGCTAAAACAATTTTTAATACTTAAAGCACATGTTGAGGGGGAGCATTTCTAAAATATCTGTTAGGTCACAAGGTTTATAACACAAGCTTATATAAGAGATAGAGAGGCGATTGAACAAGTATCCAAACACACACACACGATATAGAGTATACGGTTATGCGTAGAGAGTGAGTGAAAAGAAAACTTGAACAACCAACCTTCAAATGAAGGTTTACAAAGGGTATTTATAGGAGGGAAGCTAGGGCAACACTCCTAGTTCCCTTCCTTTCCTTATTGGGCTAGGCCTAGGCTTATGGGCCTTCTACATAAGCCTAAGGCTAATAACAAACATAAAGGCCATAATAAGCTAACTATTACATATGAGTAACTAACACTTGAATAAGGTTTAGGAGTGATTCCAACAATCTCCCCTCAAGTGTTATTACATATGAGTAACAAACACTCAAGTGTTGGTGATGAAAACGGTGAAGGCGTTGTTGTAATAGTAGCTTTGGCGTCTTCGACATTCTTCTTTCTTGTGAGAAGAATTGCCTTGATTTAAACAATCTCCCGGTGTAGAGATAGTTTATTTTGAGCGGTTATGCTTTGACGTCATCTTTAACTTTGTTCTTTGATCATTGTTCTTTGTGATGAAAGCGATAGTATGTTGTTGTTTCGCATCAAGTGCCTCAGTGCGCTTATTTGCTCGGTGTCTCCACGTCGTTCTTCAACATGCTCACGCTCTTTTGGCGTTGGAATTGATCTTGATGGAGTTCTTTAAGTCTTTAACTTTGTAGATTCTCTGTATTGACGAAGAATCATTCGACATTTTGTGTTGCTTTTGGATAGAACTTCCATTAGTGATGATGTTGGCGTGAGCATGAGAAGAACGCGATCATTCGGCTCGAGCTTCCATAAGAAGAAAACATTTAAACGGTTAGTAATAAGCGGATTCCGGCACATACAAGTTTGAACTTGAGAGTGTTAAGCATAGTGTGAAAACACAACTCTAATTCTTACAAAGGCGTTCTGAATGAGTCCCACAAGTGAGATAACACGATGTACCGAAGTACACCTACGATTGAGATGAGTCGTTGAGGTACACCGAAGCATCACCTCACGTAGACGTTTGAGACCACTAAGCGCCAATCCACGGGGAGTTGCGAAGCGACCTGCTTTGTCGGTACGTTTGATGTTGACCTGGCGGGAGTTTCCATTCAATCGCGAGGATCACAAATGTGAACCTCTCATAAATGTTCTCGACAGATTGCTAAGATCTGTGAAGGACTCGATATGAACCACTGATAACCTTATTATTGATCATCAAGTGATTAAATGTCAAGTGTACCTAAGAGATCTTTTGATGAATCTCGTGGCTCTAGACTCAATAGTGCGTTTTGGTTTTCTGGAGCGGAGACTAGGGAGAGGGTCTCCTTCTTCAATACCAGCAATCTCTAAGAAAGCCGATAGTTTACGTAGGGTTCCCTGTGAGAATGAAACAAGCTTCCGTTAAGAGAAACTTGAGTGGATAAGAAGGTTTAGTGCATGCGTCCTTTGGGTCCATGGCGACTTTTAATCTTCAATACCGGCGTCACAAAGTGACAACCAGTTAGCATATGAATTGAACCGATTATGCGCCTAAGTTGAATAATGCGGAGGGCTATTTCTTTTCACCCTTTTCTTTGCATTTCTTTTTAATTCTTCAACTCCTTCTTTCTCCGATTCTCATTTTCTCCTTTTTACAATCATACCTAAGGACTTCTAAATACTAACTATTTGTGGTGTCTTGGGGTAGATCCCTCCGGCTCTGGCGGATCATAGGACGGTTATTCCTAACCTTAGTCACCTTATAACTCCATGACTAATTTATGTTGCCATAAAACCCTTGATGTGAAAAATCTCTCAAAGTATTTGTGAATGAAAAACATTTTAGTACCTTTGTTGAGATAAGATTTTGCATAAATACTCCCCCTCCACATGTGCTTAAAAGTTTTAGCGGTTAAAATGCGATGAGGAAAAGCGCACATTTTGAATTGATTCACTCAAGATAGACAATCCCCATGAGACGGTTCGTGGCATAGTTAAAGAGTTGCATTGTCAACTTTTAGGTGACAACTAGCTCTAATAACTACCTTGAAGGTGTAGACAATCCTCGGAAGGTCGTCAAACCCGTCAGAGTTCATGTTTATCAAGAGTTTCTCGAATGGTACATTCTACTCGGACAAGTCCTTTGCGAGACACGTTTACATCACTAGCGAACTAGCTTGAAATTATTACCCGTCCGGGACAAGTCTTTTCGAGTTACTAACAGTTAAGCATCGTCAATTCGTTGGTTAAGTCCGAAGCACACAGATTCATTTGCATTTTACATAACATATTTCTTATCACACATTTTCTCCCCTCAAAAATGGCATATTAAAGTGTTATTTTTGAAACGTTTGAGAATAAATATGACCATTTTGAGTGTTGCGGGAAGAATGACCACTGAGAACAATTTTGAACAAAGTTTTTATTCAAGTACTCCCCTCACGAGTGATATAAGCGGTTGAGGTTTTGAAAATCATAAGGAAAGTACTTGTTCTTTTGAGCAAAACCTTGAAAAGTGAAAGGTTTGATAGGTTTTACTCAAAAGTAAGAAGCTTTAGCTCCTTTTCTAAGGATTGTGGCAGGCGTACCACGGTCCTTTATTTACAAGTACGGGTTGTACATTGTAATGTGTGCACAAGCCATTGACATAATTAATCAAACATCCAAAAATGATATGAAGAAAACAATTCAAGGGGTACGAGGAAGTGCGATGATGTTCCCGGGGTGTGCAGGCGTTGAAATCGGTTATGTTTCTCTGGGTGCGACCACCAACATAACTCTCCAATCGTGAGGCGATCCCTTGAAACAACCGTTCATCAATCATTGTGATGATCCGTCTCACATCCCTCCTTTCACGAGAATTCCGGGCTTAGGAGACCCAATTTTACGTATATCCTTCAACGTATGCCAATCCATCCTAACCGGCTTCAAAGTATGATCCCGAACTTGTGGAGTTCACTACGCCATTAAGCGGTTTCTTTGAAGTTCACTACGGTAAACAACGAAAGGTTTCTTGATGAGTGTATATTGAGAGAGCTGGTTGATATCAGGAAGATCAAGCTTTGGAGGAGTGAAGTTGACAGCGTCGATAAGATTCAACGCCGGTGGAGATCTTCTACCGCGTTCCTTGATGACAATGCGTCTTATGAAGATGAGAAGTGACTTGATGCATTCGCGTTGTACTGCGGTTGAGAATTGTCTCATGCGACCCTGTACCTTGGCAAGGTACATGTCTTGATGTCATTGAGAGACAAATTCTCAAAGTCGACCTCGAGAAAGCATAGTCCGTTCATCTTGTCGTTTGACTACGATCTTCTTTAGGAATGTGTAGTCCCACTTAGACGAAAGTTCAACGTGTATGATGGCAACGATATCTTTAGAACTATGCACGGCATGTTGAGACTTACGAACGGCGGCTTCTATAGTAGATTCGTCGTTACGGCGATGATGAATCCCATACAATGCATCTCGGGGGTATGCCTCCACTGTGTTGGAGAACAAGTGATTGGCACGTTCCTCAATGGCTATGCGGTTTGAGTAGGCATTTTGGGAATGGAAGTGTCAGCGACGTAGCATATTTTCTTGAATCATCGTCACCGTGTAGAAGAAAATCCAGGTCTTTGTTGAAGAAGTATCTGAAAGGAATCCTTGGTTCAGTTGTTTGTCCAAGTGTTGGTAGAGGTTTGGTCCAATCGGTGTAGTATGGAGGGTTGTTCCTTTGTGTGAAGTCAATGTTTGCTTTCGGGTTGAGCCAATCCATGTTGTTAGACATAGCTCGAGCAATGTTTTCAAGGTGATATTCGACCTCGAGGGCACTTTCGGAGCTGTCTTTTAGAAGTTGAAACGCTTCATTCTTGATTAAGCCATTTCAGATTTCGTCATTTTCTTCACATGGAACTTTTCTTGCGGAATTTTTGCATGCTCCAATGTAGAACCGTCTACCAAATTGACCTTCTTCGGGTAGGGAGTGTTGTTAACAAGATTAGAAAACCATTCAAATTCCTTAGTTTTATCGTCATCTAGCCATGATACGACGTCGGTTTGAGGCGTCTTCTTCTTCTTCTTTTTGAAGGCCTAGATGATGATTACGGTTTCGAACTTGTTTGGGAGAGGTGGGTTGTTGTAGGGGCTCAAGGACCTCTTCATCGTCACCACCCGTATACTCAAAGTGATCATCGGTTTTCTAAGTCGGGGTGGTAACTTCGGAATCGATCACGAGGTTTTTCGGTAGAAGAGCGAGGAGGAGATTTTGTTGAGCGAGAGCCGTTGTGGAGGAGGTTGCATCAAAGAAGATTCACGGGCTTCGCCGGCGTTTAGGTGCGAGTCTTTATCCTTATCCTTGTCTTCATCGTCTCTAGGGCGTTTAGACTTTTCGACTTCAAATCTACAAGCTTCTTGAAGTTGGTAGTCGGCAATGCTTGAAACAACTTTCCTTCATCGAGTAAATGTCCCGGATCGTCGCGGACATTTGTGTGACAAGCTTGGCCACCAATTCATTAATCGAGAAAACTATCGGATCGGTTGGATTGATTGTGACGGTTAAGGGCGTTGATCGAATAGTTTGCTTGGCGGTCTGCATAAGATTTGGATAAAGTTGTTTGGTGAACAACTCCTTTGTGACTTTAAGGCGATTACTCGAAGGTACTTTTAGTGTAGCCGATCATTTCGTTCAGTTCCTCTTGACGGTGATTTTTCATGAATTTCTGAACAAACTTCCTTTCTCCTTTTATCTTTTCATGCTCGTCATACATATCTTTGTATGTGATCGACAAAGAAATTTAGCTTTTGTTGAGCACGTTTTCTTTCGACTTGTTTGGCGGCTTTGGTAATCCGTTCATGAGCTTGAGAAATCCAAGATTTAGATGGTTTCTTCACGGATTTGGATGATGATTTGGTTGACTTCTTTGATGGTGGTAGCGAGGAGTGAGAAGAGCGAATCGATGATGAAGAGATATGAGGAGACTCTGGATCCTTGAGGTTGAGAGGTTTCTTCCTTTGATCGCGAGGACTATCTAGAAGAAAGCGTATCATAATCAACATCTTGATCTTTTAGGACTTCTCGGTTTCGGTTCCTCAAACTCATATTCGATAGTATCCTCCACAAGCTTTTGTTGTTGCATAAGAGTGGTGGCACCGGCTCCCTTATCGGGTTGATTAACGCATCGGGAGATGGTTGAGTGGGCGACACCACTTGATCCTCGGGACCACCCATTTGGTCTTTAGCAAATTCTTCAGCTTTGTGAAGGTGTCTAACGATATTAAACTTATTCCTGTATGATATATCCGGTTGCTCTTCTTCTTGATCGAGCTTTCATCATACGGTACAAGTACAGAGTCTTTCCTTTTCCTTTATCATTGGTGGACTTGGAGGTTTAGGCTGAAGGAGGTGTTACGGTTCTTGGATTCGAGTAGGTAATCTCTTCATGCGTGTCGTACCTTGAGCTTTAGTCCACAAGCTTTCTTTGCGGTTCGGATGTGGGAATAGGTTGGCTTCCTTTACGGGAACAATCCTTTTACGAGGAGGATTCCTTTTGGGAAGCTTCCTATAAATATTTCTACTTGTAACACTTCGGCCTTGCCTCTTACGGTCCTCCAGTAGGTGTACGAAGATTTTTCATCAAGATGACCAACTTTGCCTTCTTTTACTGCTAACCGATACCTTTTGTATGTTTCAAGCTTTTTGATTTGGGTTAGAAGGTGATCGGGTAATACCGTACCCTGTTTCTTTGTTGGCGATTCTTTGATTGACGGATAATATGGGTTCGATCAATATGTCGTGATTATCCGGGTCATTGAGCCTCATGGGGATGTCAGGATGAAGTCCAAGTGCTCTCTGGATCAACAGTTTGGTGTATCCGACATAGGGAATCTTGGAGCCAAGCTTCTTGTGAAATAGCATCATGTCTTCCCATATCGAGCTTCGATTTCAATGTCCTTCTTGTTGATCAACGACCAGAAAATTTGTAGTTCCATGAGCTTGTTATGCTCATAGCCACTTTATCGCGACCGAGAGACCGATTTGGTGATGATCATGTAGAGTGTTCTCCATGGTTGAGGAATATTACTTGACTCACGTGAGAGTGCTTAGTAATGATTCTGAAGCTTCATCATAACCAATATCTATCAAGAATTTGGGACTGTCTCTTGATAGGGGTAGCAAAGAAGTCGGTTGGGCGATGTCGGGAATGATGAGAACGACCCGTAAGTCGGCAGGAGTGATAGTGACTAGTTTGTGATTAAGTGTCACATTCACTGCACTTTGACCGCTGATCCTCTGCATAGAATCCCAGAATTGTTGAATGTAGACCTCAGGGCGTGGCGAGTGTGAGAGCATGTTACGGTAGGGATGATTCACGAGAATATCCACACAATCAAGCAAGAAGATTACGAGCAAGTGAGGGTATCAAAGTCAACCCTAAGGTTGTTCTTTCCAATCTTTCTCGGATAACCTTCTGGAAAGATATCGGCAATTGTAAGAACTTCTGATGCATCCACATTCATTTGTTCGACCATGTCGTGATCGAAATAACATTAGCCAAAGAACCAACATATCGAAAGACATAGTGTTAGTCAACAGAAGGTCTTATTGTCTAGTTATTGAATATGCAGTGTCAATGATTGTTACGAGTCCTAAGTCACTTGTTTGTTCAATAGTCCAATGACGTCGTGAAATGTTTTAGTGAGTTAGTTAACTTTAAGTTTTAAAGTTTATGTTATCACTTATTGTTCACAACATATCAAGCGATTAAGTTTATTAGTGACATTATTGGATTAGTGACGTTATGATTAGTTTATTTACAAGTTTGTACACGTAACAATTCATTATGAAGGTCAATCCGGGCTTAAGCGTAGTTTTGGCAAAGTTAAGCGTAGCGATGATGATATACTGGCGTGAGCGAAAGCTTACGCGTAGGATCTAACTACGGCGTAAGAAATGTTGCGCGTGGGAAGGGGACCTTATGCGTGGGAGAGCTTACGGCGTGGCGTATATATATACCTTCGGCGTAAGGCTTACTCGTAAGAGTAGACCTTATCGCGTAGAGGTCCTTGTTTACGCATATCCTTCACGGGATCTGGCGTAGTCCCATTGTAGAACCTTACGGCGTAATAGTTATGCGTGGGATTATTCTTACGCATAACATGACTACGGCGTAGGGTAATCCTTATCGCGTAGAGTTGCAAATGACCTTGATTACGAATATTTAAGCGTAGCAAAGCACGAAATAAATTCATCAAATCATCAAAATTAACACAAACACTCATTATATCAACAAAACATGGCATGAACACTTGTTTAAGATTAGCGTGAAAGTCATCAGCGTAGGTCAAAACCCTAAGGGTTATGATTTGGCGTATGAAATTTAACCATGGGATTTGCACAAACTTTTACGGTAGTTTAAGAGTGTTGTGGGAGTCTTTGTACCAAGTTATAACACCTAACTCGTTGTGAATCAAAAGTTACAAATTATTATGAACTTTAAACCCTAATAACAAATTGTTCACCAATTAGTGTTTACGGGTGGTTAATGACAATGGAAATCATTAATTCAACAACTTAAGACCATAACCCAACAATCTTTTATACCAAAACACTTCACATTTGAAAATACCCAATTGACTCATAAACCCTAATTTTCAAAATCATCAATTTGTGTTTTACGGGTACGTTTTGAGTATGGAAAACATATCATTGATGTTAGTAAAACATTTTGACACTCTTTTATGACCAAAAACACACAAACATGATTATGTGTTCATACGCATACGCGTAGAACACAAAATCAACCATAGTGAAAAATCTAACCGTTAGTTATTGAAACAATTTGAAACCATAGTTTGTAATCTTGTTGGGAATACATAGAAACTTACAATTTGAAGATCTTAAGCACGGATTTTTCAAGCGATTATATGCGTAGGATCTTTTAGGTTATGAGTAATAAATGTGAAGTGAATTGTTAGGTGGGGAGGTATTTTATTAAAATAACTTTAATATTTTGACAGTTTTGGTCCATCCACCTTTTCCTTTTCAAACAAGCCATTTAACTTCCATTTTGGTTACCAAACAAAGATTTTAAGAAAGAAACTTTGACGACACTCCCCTCGACTTAAGAAATAATGAAAGGTTATAAATTTAGTCCGAGGAGTGTCATTGTACCGGAAAATTTACCACCATTGATAAAAGAAACAACGGGATATGATAACATGCAAGTACAGATGTTTTGAAGCAGTTAAGTGAAAATTTTCTCCCCTCAACACTTGATCGAAAAAATCTGAATTTTGAAAGATTATAGTGTTGACGAAAACGTACTTGCAATGTTGAAAGAAAAATAGATAGAAGAATATTTTTGTTGTTTTATCGGGTTTTATATTTTTGTATTTTGTTTTTGAAAAATTATTTACAAAAGAGATTTTGGTGTTTGCGAGGTTTTAAAAGGCTGTTTTAGGAGGTCATCAATTCCTCTTGAGTCAAACACCTCATACCAATCCGGTGGACCAACTCATTAAACCTAGCGGGAGGCAAGGCTTTGGTGAGAAGATCGCCAATTGGTATTACGTACCCACAAAATATAATTCAACGGTACCACTGTTCCACGTGGTCCTTGATGAAATGATATCGAAGATCGATGTGCTTTGATTTCAGTCTTTGGCGAGTTGCGAGATTGCAATAACACTCCGATTGTCGCATGATACATCGGGATTACGTCAAATCGTAACCATAGTCTTTGAGTTGTGTTCTCATCGAGATGACTTGAGCACAACATGCGGACATGGCTACATATTACGCCGGTTGATGCGGCGATGTACAATCCTGCTTCTTCGATTGCCATGACACGAGTTTATCACCAAGAAATTGTAAGGCTCCTGAAGTGCTTTTCCGTGAGTCTAAGCATCCTGCGTGGTCGTCTGAAAGCGATTAGTTCAAAACCGAGAATCGCCGGATACGGATCCCCAAGTTAATGGTTCCCTTTATGTATCGGAGGATTCTTTTAGCCTCGAGAGGTGGGTTTGTTGGTCGCGGCCGATAGCGGGAGCATAGATAAGCGGCAAAGACAATATCAGTCGCTGGTACTGTTAGATACATGAGAGACCCAATAATACTACGGTATTTTGTAGGGTCCACCAATTTCCCATGTAAATCAGCGTCTAGCTTCTTGGTATGAGCCATTGGTGTGGCATAGGTGTCCCAGGTTTTCATTCCAAATTTGTTTAACAATTCAAGGGCATATTGGACTGACTCAAGAAAATACCACGGGGTGATTGATGAACTTGCGGTCCAGAAAGAATGTAAGTTCACCCATCATGGACATTTCAAAATTTTTCTTCATTAGTTTTGCAAAAGCGATTGAAAACTTTTATGTGTAGACCCAAAAATGATGTCATCCACGTAAATTTGAACAATTAAGATATGTTCCCGTGATATTGTATAAAAAGAGTTGGGTCAACCGAACCTTTGGTGAAATTATTAGCAATGAGGAAGGATGATAGCTTATCGTACCATGCTTGAGGAGCTTGTTTGAGACCATCTGAGCTTTGTTCGGTTTGTAGGCGTGATTGGGAAACTTCGGGATCAGCGAATCCATCACGGTTGGTGACATAAACCGTTTCTTTAAGTTGTCCATTGAGAAGCGGTTTTGACATCCATCGATAGACCGTCATATTCATATGAGCATGACGCTAGAAATATCGAGCGACCTCAAGGCGAGCAGCGGAGCAAAAGATTCTTCAAAGTCAATACCCTCTTCACGGCGATAACCCTTAGCCACCGGGCGTGACTTATTTCGATAACATTTCCTTGACATCAATTTGTTTTCCAAATCCATTTGAGACCAATGACGTAGACCCCTGTTGGTCTTTCAACCAGTTCCCATACTTCAAGGCGTTTGAATTGGTTGAGTTCTTCTTGCATGGATTCAATCCGGTTGTCTTTTGTCATTGCGTCTTTGATGTTTTAGGTTGATTGGCGGACGGTGAGTGCATAAATGCAATGTTCACCGTCGTGTGAAGGCGTTGTCTCGTAACGGATGGTTGATTCGGGTTGCCAATAATGTTTTCCAGAGGATGGTCTTTAGTCCATCTATGTGTGGAGGGTTTATGTTGGTATACATTGTGCGGTCGAGGATTCAAATGGTTTGTTGAAGATTCGCGACATCAGTGCGGCGATCTCATTAGCAAGCGGGTTGAAGAAGCATTTGGATCAAAATCTGCGGTGGGGGTACTTCATTGAGAACATCATCGGTTTCATCATCATTGTTGGAAGCGGTTTGTTCAAGCTGTTGTGGTGGAGTCAAGCTGGTGTAGGTGCATCTTCAGCGTAGTTGTTGTAGCAGTGTATCGGTATAAGAGTATTATCGGGTTGAGCGGAAAGCATGGCGGATACACACGGAGCACGTTCATCAATATAGTCATCGAGCAGTGGAGCAAATAACCTTTCCATTTGTTGGCGAGTAAGGGGGCTTTGTTGGTGATGATGGGGTTTGGGGAAGTTTAAGCGGTTGTGACCGGGTTCCAAGCTGTTATACTCAGAAGCCATTTCCGTAAGTTCATCTAAATGAGCATGAATCGTTTCCATCACTTGTTTTGTATGACGATTCGGTCGGAAACCTTTGGAATTATCACGGTATCCGATAAAGACTCCAATGTCGGACTTTGGCTTTGAGCTTTCCAAAGTCATCACGATCATTATTCGGATAGCAAAGAGATCCAAATACATGAAAGTGTTTTAGATTCGGTTTACTGTTATGGACGAGCTCGAAAGGTGTTTTGTTGTGGCGTTTTGTAATCATAGAATGGTTTTGAGTATAGCATCACGAGATCGACTTACGCCCATAAGTAATCTGGAAGTTTAGCATTGATTAACATTGTTCTTGCGGCTTCCACTAAGCGTTGGTTTAGTCTTTCGACAACTCCGTTTTGTTACGGTATGCGTGCAATAGATGTCGATCTTTGAATTCCCACTTTCTCATAGAATTCACGAAGAGTTTGATTAACAAATTGATGCCTTTATGCGATTACGATTAGTCGAGCGGTGTTTCGTAGCTGAACTTGTATTTTCGTGAGAAAGGTGATGATCATTTGTGGAGCTTGGTCTTTGCTTGAAGAAAGTAGACCCAAGTCCAGCGTGAATAGTCATCAACAATTACTAAGATGTAGCGTTTGCCATTGATCGTTTGCACGCATCGGGCCACACAAATCCATGTGAAGAAGATGAAGCACATCTTTGAGACGTGTTCCACCTTTGAAGGAAAATGAGCACGAGTGCTTTTGCCTTGTTCACAAGGTGAGCAAAGATGATCTTTAGAATAACGAAACCGTGGAAGTCCTTCAACTAGTTTGTGTCGAGCAAGGTTGGTGATGGTTTGAAAGTTTAGATGTGAGAAACGGCGGTGCCATAGCCGAGGATTTTGTTGATGTTGCCTTTGAAAGTAAACATATGGGAGATGAAGCAACCATGTCTTTCATAGAGATATTGTAGAGACTAGAATTGCGATCGGACATAAGGTCATTTCCTTGTAGATCACGAATGAAACAAGTTTTCTCCGGAAAGCAACCTCCAAATCTCCATCACAAAAGCTGACCTCTGAAAGCAGTTATGACGAGGCCTTCCACATAGTAAACACTGCTAATTTCGATGTTCCCATTGACATAATCTCCGTAGCCCATGATAGTTGCGAAGTGATCATTCGAACGGCGGTGCCAATGAACTTTGCAATAAAGTTTGATAACATTTAAGATTGCTGTCATGTGTGGGAACATCCGCTATCAACAATCGAGAGAATGATCGTATCACTGCATTACACAGGCGACACGGATGGAATAGAAGTAGATTTGGAACCCGAAATGTTAGAGGGTTCCGTAGCAATTATAGTAGATATACACACATCAATAGCTTTAGGTATCCACTTAAATCCTAGTGTGTTATATATCCATTTCCGCCATCTATAACTACTCTTTGCTTTAGTCTTAGTGAATGCACTAGGTGGTACTACATTCTTAGGAGGTGAAAATGGAGCTACAGGGGCAGCAATGCGTTTCTTAGAATCTAAAGATGGCGGTCTACCAAGCACAGACTTAGAAAGATTAGTGGGCCTAGAGGTATTCGGTTCTTAGGATTCCTTAAACGAGAGATGATAGCTTTAGCAACACATTTATCATGACAATAATTCATACTTTTACGACAAATATCACAAGGTGCATCGGTGAATATCAAAAGTACTTAGCGGTTTAGCATTAGTTACATCACTATTTCTATTACATTTGCGGGCAATATCTATAGTGGAGCAAGCGTGAGTCTTATTCATAGTCCTAGGGTGTTCTTCTACTTTAGCATTCTTGATTGATCTTTTCTTAGGCCGCAACTTCCTATTCTTGATTGAGTGCTCTAGAACGTGAAGTGCGGCGTTTGGAAAAGGCTCAACTATTCTGTTTGATAGAAGGAAGCACGTTAGCTACTTGTGATTTGGCAGTAGAGATTCTAGGTTCATGAGTACTAAGTGTTATTGGGGCTAATCTCTTAATGATGGTTGGCGGAAGTTGTTCATACTTTCCTAACATTTCTCTTAACTTGATGATAGTGTGAATCGGATCTTGATTTTGGGACCGAACATTTCCGACAAAATGCATAACTTCTTTAGTGTGTGCAAGATAATGATCAAGTTCATTTGATGCTTCATCACGAGTCTTTTTGAGTAAATCAAATAATACACCATATTCCTTTTGACTTTTAAAAGTTCTTGTTCATATTTTGAGATTTGACACTTAAAAGACACGTTTTGATCATCTAGTTGCTCAAATTTAGGATCGAGAAGATTTTATGCATAGCTAGGCGATTTTATGTTGAAAAGCAATTTGTTGATCGTGAATATCTTTTGACACCAATTAAGGCGGACGAATTGCATTTGAAAGTTAGTTTGACAATCGTTTGTTTTCAACTTTTAAGGACTCGATCTGAAGCACATTATCAGTGTTCTCAACATTTATCACAGATTCAACGATATCAGAGAGGTATGATCAAATGCATATGACAAAGAATTCTTTAGCACAACATTATGGACATCGGCACAGATGACATCTTCCAAGAGTCGATCAACATCTTTTCTCAACAGTTTCTTTTTACGTTTAGTATTAGAAATAGATGTTTTTGTTTTCTCGAAAACGACCTTCATCACTCCAAGTTCCTTATGAAAATCCTTTTCCCGGGCTAATGCACAATTTTTCAAATTTTTAACATTAGGTAAAGATTTTTACGAAAAATGTCTCTTTGTTCTCGCGCCAGAGGCGATTGAAAATGATCAATTTTGATTTCAGAGCGATATTCTATCTCATGTTGTAAAATTTTGAGGTCAACCATGAAGATGTCAAAATATCTAAGAATTTTTCGATTTTCAGGTTTTGAATTTACTTCACCGATGGAAGGTAAAGGACCATAAATTTGTGCATAATCTGGTTGGGGATTAACATTAGAAGACTCTGGTGTTTTGATGATAACCCTTGGTGTGTTAGAAGAATCCGTTGGTGTGGCGAAAGTGACCGCTTTTGAATAGTTAAAAGGTTTGTTGTAAACAACTTTTTCTAATTTTGATCGACTCTCGTCTTCTGCATCTAATTCCTCTTGGCGATGATATTCAACAACATTCATAACAGAATTATCAACTTTATATTACCTTTGGAAACTTCGAGGATTTGGTTTGAATGCTTTTGTTGAAAGCTTAGGTTTGTATGTCGGCAAGATTCGGTCCATATCCATTTGGATTGGGTTTTAAAGTAAACTTTTCAATGGCGTGACCGACTTCGCCATGTTTGTAAACAACAGTTTTAAACTCTTTAAGTTTGTTTTGCAAGCCGATGATTTCTTCAAGATGATCATCTATTCGTTTAGTTGAATGCTTTTTGTATGCAGAGAACTGTTTTTGACAAGTTAACAACTTCGGCCTTAGCTTTTGATTTTCCAAGGTGAGGCGTTAATTTGCTTTTTATGTTCATGTTTGTTGTTCTATTTGGACAACAAAGCATTCTTTGAGGCGGCTAGATCACGCATCTGTCTTTCTAAATATTTTTCATTTTGATAAGATTTGGCAAAGGCTGCTTCAAAACCGTTTTCACGTTTTCTTGAGTTTTGAAAAAGTTGAGTTGCTTTTGTAAACATTCAAAATCCTTGGTTAACAGTGCATTTTGCATTTCAAGTCCTGATTAATGGCATGACATTTTTCCACGATGGTCTGTTGGTCTTGTATTAAGCGAGCAAAATGCGGATGAGGCAAAAGTTCGGCGTGTTCAGCGTGAGTCTCAACATGATCATTACTGAGATCCTCAAGTATAACCACCGAGTCAATTTGATTATCAAGGGAAACCGGTTGGTCATCTTGATCGTCAAATATAACTACTGGGTCTAGTTGAAAATCGTCGAAATGAGATGTGGACGACTCATTTTGAACATTCGAGCCTTGGGATGCGGATGTTGGCGGAGATATGAGATCGAGAGATAAATATGGTTTGTTGAATTGCACTGAGACAAGCCATCGGTGTCATACTGGGCTGTGTCACTCATGTGTAACTCTGCATATTAGCCATCAACATAATTGCATTGGCACGCAAGTCCTCCATATCATCATCGAGTCGGCATTTGCCATAAAGCTCTGTTCTTTGTGCGTGAGAGTTCCACCGACTTCATCCTTAAGAGCCAAAGAAGAGCCTCTTTGAAATAAGCCGCGCCCTTAGTCCTTGGCTTTGGGCATGCATTAGCCAGTGTCCCTTCTCATTGCAGTTGTAGCATCGAAGACCATTCAACCCATTTTGAGCATTTCCTTGTTCCACCACTTGAGCTCTATTGTTATTCCTACCCACAGCATTAAACCCTTGACCACCGCCCATCGGCGACCATAACCACGATTACGAACTTCAACTTCGTCCATTGTTTACAAACAGCTTGATTCCTTGTATTAGATGAGGAGCGAATACGGTTGTTGGATTTGTTGGTATAACGGCTAAAGGCATTAGCAATCATAGCAAATCCTTGTTGCAATGCTTCGAGCGGATCGGATTCCTCATTATGAAGTGCTTGATCATTGTTGTTGTAAGGAACCAATTGATTTTGTTGAGGTTGATGTGATTGATCGTTTGGTGGGTTTGAAGCGGTTGGTTGAGTTCTTTGGTTGAGGAGAATAATTTTGTTGAGCATATAAGGCAAGTTGTTGATTTTTCGGATGTGTGGGTGGAGCAATTTGAGCACGGAGAATCCTTTCCCTATCAACTTCCTTTTCATGAGGCTTCAAGTAATCGTACAACAATCCGTAGGTAGGCTGATGCATGTTTTTAGCTTGGCGGAGAAAAATGACATACTTCTCCCATTCAGGACCAAGACTACTTAGGAACTTAGTATTCACTGCAATTCTTGGCATGTGGATGTTGTGTTTATCCAAATCATTGATGATGTCAGAAAATCGGTGATGATAGGACTCGAGTGTCTCTCCAGTTTCAATCATGAAGTGTTCATAAGCCAAGTAATTTTTGGATTCCAAATCTTCGATTGAGTCTTGATCCTTCCATAAGAAGACGAATATGATCCCACATTTTCTTTGCGGTCTTTTGAGCATCAACACTACGAAGAATTAGGTTTGGTAATCCTAGGAGGATATATTCCATTGCAAGCTCATCTGCTTCATAGTGTAGAAGTACTTGAGGATTCAAGTGCATGTAGCAATGTTAGTTTGTTCATCTCTTGGTGGAATGGCATTTGGATCTCCGGGTACAATGACAGTAGGCATCTCAAAAGGACCTTTCAAGATAACCTTCTTTAAGAACTTTCCATGTGGCTTCTTTAGATCACAAAATCTAAAGAACCTTATCACCCATTGATCGTAGTTTCCTGGAGTGAGCATTGGAGGTCTATCAAGTGAACCAACCTCATGAATTGATTGTTGGCTGCTTAAAGTTTCAAACATCTTTGCAAACCAAGTGGGTTCCCTCATAGTGATCCTTGATGGATGTTGATTAAAGTCATTTGTGTATGGTTGAGCTTGAAGACTTTGTGGTGGTTGAACCATTTGAGGTTGTGGATTTGCAACAAGTTGTGGAGTATGTTGTTGGTTAAATTGTTGTTGATAAATTGCTTGTTGTTGATTCCATTGTTGATGTTGTGGAGTTAGTTGTTGTTGGCGTTGAGGATGAGGATAAGTGTAAGGGAAATAGTTAGAGTATGGTGGTTGTGACATGTTGATAAACTTGTGTTGGTAAAATGGATCTTTGTAGTCGAATGAACCTTTGTTGATGAAGTATCCTTAGGAGTAGAAAAGACAAGAACCAAGTAGCACTTATGCGTAAAAACACCAAAGTTACGCGTAACAACGAGGAGTTACGCGTAGGATTTAGCTTATGCGTAAGTAGGAAAAGACACTAAAGTTAGGCGTAGACAAAAGTTAAGCGTAGAAAGTTAGGCGTAGGATTTTCTTATGCGTAAGACAAGGCTTAGGCGTAAGAAAGATCTTAGGCGTAGGATTTCTACGCGTAAGCTTATGCTTATGCGTAATTTTAGGGTTTTGCCCAAATGATCTTTTACACTATCACATTGCAAAAGATATCCAAAGTCGACGTATTTTCGGACTTATCCAAGTAAGAAAACACGGAATAAACCACGAAAATGAAGATCAAACCAAGGATAATTTACAGCGTAATTTTAGGGTTTCAATACGGCGTAGGATTACTCGTAAATTTGATTTTGCCCAAAGATGTTTCTAAACCAGTTTTTGTGTGATGAAATAGCTTCAATAACACCAAAATAACACAAAAGTGTGAAACTTGATGATCCAAAGCACTCAAAGCAGTTATGCGTAGAATGACACCCACGAATAAAAACTAGTTCAAAAACAATGATCCACGCATAAAGTTTGAAACTTTTGCCAAAAACAAGTATTTTAACACCTTAAAACGTTGAAAGTACAAGAATCTTGGATTAAAAGTGTAAAAAACAAGTTTTAAGAGAGCTAAAGAATGCGTTATCTTTACGCGTAAGACCCAAAACCAAAAACTTCAAAAACAAACGAGTACACCCAACTATTTGGCGATTGATACCATTGTTAGGTCACAAGGTTTACAACACAAGCTTATATAAGAGATAGAGAGGCGATTGAACAAGTATCCAAACACACACACACGATATAGAGTATACGGTTATGCGTAGAGAGTGAGTGAAAAGAAAAACTTGAACAACCAACCTTCAAATGAAGGTTTACAAGGGGTATTTATAGGAGGGAAGCTAGGGCAACACTCCTAGTTCCCTTCCTTTCCTTATTGGGCTAGGCCTAGGCTTATGGGCCTTCTACATAAGCCTAAGGCTAATAACAAACATAAAGGCCATAATAAGCTAACTATTACATATGAGTAACTAACACTTGAATAAGGTTTAGGAGTGATTCCAACAATATAAAAAATAATTAAGGTACAAAATGCTTTGACACTATATCACAAGTACCTTGATTGATTTTCAAATGATTTTCAATTGGTTTCGAGGCGGAATGAACAATACCAAAAGACCTACCAATTTATTTTATGCATGGAGATATAAGGATGGTTAGGTTAGGTAGTCGTTCCCACGATCCCTTGAAGCCCAGGAGGGATCTACCAGGGGACAATCCACTAGATAGTGTAGAAGTCCTTAGATATGATGAAAAAAAGGAGTAAAATGAGAATACGGAAAGAGTGCGGACTGAGAAAGAGCTAGAACTGGAATAAACCCAACAAGGTTCTAGTAATAAAGTCTCGGTAAGCACTGAAGGGGTTGAAAAATGAAAAATAATTAAATGAGAAAAGGGTGAAAAGAAATAGCCCTCTATTTATTCAACCTTAGGGCAGAAACCGGGTTCAATTCATATGCTACCAGTGGTTACTAAGGTAACACTGGTATTGAAGACAAGACGTCATGGACCCAGTGACGCACTGAACTAAACTTCCCAGGCTACTCAAGTTTCTCTTAAAAGGGCTTGTTTCATTCTCACGGGGAACCTACATAATCTATCGACTTTCTCTTAGAAATTGTTGATATTGAAGAAGGAGACCCTCTCCCTAGTCTCCGACATAGGAAACCAAAGGTGCACTATTGAGTCTAGAGCCAAGAGATCATCAATAAATATCAATTAGGACACACTATTTTTGAAGACTTGCTGTTTCACACAATGTGGAAAGTAAGAATATATTTAAGAGTCCTACGCATTATCCTTGTGGTATTACCATAACATCCGAGTGATATGTAAAGTATTCACGATGAAGATGGAAATCCTTCTAGAGCCAACATCTAACAAGCTCTTGGTGGGTGACATGTGAGATCTTTCATAAGATCAAGCTTGTGACAACTGAATAGAAACGATGGGGCGATTCAATCTTGAATCAACCTTGGTCCAGGAATGGATTGACGGATACCTTTGAAAAACCGGTCGTTGTACTTAAAAACTCTTTTCTGTAGCACATCGACTGTGTATTAATGTTTCAAAATTAAAAGAGTATTTATGATTGATAATTGATTTTCCAATAAAACCTTCGTTGGATTGCAAAACACTTTATATTAAGAAATACACGATTGTTTTTCAGATCATTTTTCATCAATCAGTGAATCTTAATTCACTGGTTCACTCACTCCGTGTTGTCTTCTTTGAGACGTTTGGGTTTGAGAACGGCTAGAGCAGCTGCGAAACCCTGTCAAGGATATTCCTTAGAATTATACCTGATCACAGGCAGTACTTGTACTGATCAACGAGGAACCGTGGACCGTGTACCTCAATTCAACGAAAGTGATCAAAGACACTTTCGTGCGCTTTTATTACTAACTGTTGTCTGCAGGAATGCACGATGGTTGCAGATGATCATAATTGAGGCGTCATTCCATAGCCGCATGCTCACACATCACGTTCATCTAAAAGAAATGATGATAAGTGCATATCTTCATCAAAGTGAATATGATATTTTCACTCCATGCTTCTGCTACGCTGCTGCAAATATCATGAATTAACAAAAGCTTCCGCAACTCTGATAAGAAGATATCATGATCCATAATGTGAGCATGTCGGTCCAAAAGTCACAACTTCACATGATGGCAACACTTCAAAGGATGAGTCAGAGATTTATGGTGGCTGATGATCTCAATTCTGGCTCAAAACTCATCATCACGTGGATCAGTTAAAGACCTCCACTTGAATTAACAAAACATGCGGAACATGAAGAATCAAAGACTACGGGCTACAGAGCAAAGAACTTAATCAAGAATCCAAGAATAATCAAAATGTAATATCTGCTTGTATTCAATGTAAATTGAGGTGACCTCCCTTAGGGGGAGATTGTTAGGATTTAGAAAATCCGGTAGTTAAAGAGTCGGTCACCTCAAGTATATGTATTCGTTAGAAAGCTCGTAGTCGTAGTCATTTAATGTTAGTAAGTAGTTTGTTAAGTAACACCGTGGAGGACGGACGGGTCTTTACCCACTGTATGCCTGATCCACAGCCCAAAGGAGGGCGTGTCATGTTTGTAACTATAAATACCCTTTGCCTTCCAAGGCAAAGGTTTGGAGCTTTTCAATATCATTTTTCTTTGTCTCGCTAAAGTTCCAACACTCTTCCACTATCTCTCTCGAGAACTCATTCTATACGCCTCATATTATTGTGTGTTTATGTGTTTATGAAAACCAATATCTAACAATTGCTACTTAAGTGGGGAAACCTATTATTTTGTATACATTTACTCGTCAAATGTGTGCTGATTCGTGGGGTCGTATTAGTTTTGCACGTGCGCTGGTTGAACTAAATGCGGAGTCTATTTTGAAAAGCGAAGTTAGTATGGCCATTCCTAAGGAGGATGATAGTGGGTATACTACGGCGATTATTAAAGTTGAATATGAATGGACGCCTCCTCATTGTGATATGCATAAGGTTTTTGGGCATGATCGTTGCAATTGCCTAAAATGTGTTAAGGAGACTATTCGTAGTGACGTTAATGTGGCTGTTCAGAGTACTTCTTCTATGGACAAGGACCAAGAGGGTTTTACTGAGGTTAAGAACTGGTAGGAGAAAGGTAAAAAGGTTGGGATTCAAGCGCCTCAGAAGAAGTTGTCTCGTGGTATTGATGTGGGTAAAGGACCTAAGTTCCACCCTTATAATCCTAAGAAGAGGTATGTACCTGTGTCGAAGGAGCAGGATGTTACTAGGGAGAAAAGCACTACTGAGGCAAGTACTTGTGGGCCGTCTATTGCTACATCAAGCCCTTTTGATGCACTCAATATGGATGACACCGATGAGAATGGTAATCCTAAGGCTAGGGCAGTGTGTATCCCTTGTACTACTCCTATTGTTGAGAAAATTGGAAAGCTTGAAAAGTTCATTATAGATGGGAAAGCTACTCTTATGGATGAAGATGGTAAACCTCTCAGAAAGGTGCAGGTTGAGGGTACTGAGCCTAGTTCTTCTTCTTCTCCGTGTACGGCTTCGAAAAAGGTCAGCAACCCATTCTCTAAAGTGGGTGAAGTAGTTGTTACTGAAAGTGATGAGGATGAGGTACTTGAGCCAGATAATGATATGGCAAAGTTTCTTGCATCATTTGGGGGTTATCATGAGCTTGAAGATTATTTTGAGGATGATTATGCTGCTCAAGTCTACGATTTACCAGGGCAATTAGATATTTTTGTGACATGTAGATGTCAAGCTTCAAGGTCGTGATATGAATTAATTTTATATTTGGCAGGTCATAAGATTGGCATGTCTTACTTATGTAGTGATTTTGGTTGTTGCACATTTGATGCTTGTTCAATTCCCATGTAACGGGCCGAGATGAGAGACTCACTTTCATCCGTTCTACTTAAACGTTTTTTAAGTAATATATACTACCTCCGTCCCAAATTTTATGTCTATTTTGACTTTTTCAATCAAACTTTAATTTGACCTTAAATATATTTTTTTGTATTATATAATACTTGATGAAATATATACCAATGAAAGTACATTTAAAACCTAATTTCATTTATATATTTTGCAACAAGTATTATATAATACAAAAAGATATATTTAAAGTCAAAGTTTGATTGAAAAAGTCAAAATGGACATAAATTTTGGGATGGAAAGAGTATTTGCCAGAGAGATTGACACGACCCGGTTAGGGGTTGTATCGGGATAATGCACCACTTCTAGCGTGTGCGAGCTCCTTAAAAAAATAGAGAGAAAAACTAGATATTTGTTTATCTTAAACTTTGATTGATTATAATAAATGACTATAAGAGTATTTATAAGACAAAGTAGGGTAAAACCCTAAGACCTAAATAGGCCACGGGCTAGGGCCCAGACGCATCATTCCTCACTCCTTCAAAACCACCTTGCCCACAAAGTGTTGTCTTAAAACATTCTTAATTGACTTTCCTAAATAAACATGAAAACAGTCCCAAAAAAAGACATGTAAATAAAGATAGATTATATGATAATCTTTATGCCATACGTTTGGATTTCTTGAGTCATTTCGGCAGTTCGTCCTCCTGCAACATTGGCGTAATCCGGGATCCCATAATCTTCTTTGAATTGCAGTCTTCGCCTTTTTCTTCTTCCGTATTCCTTTGCCTTGGACATAACACAATACCATTCTTTCATCTTTTGCTGCCCCACGACTCTTCTTGCGATATACCTACTTCAAACAAACAACCAAACTCTCACCAAAAACATCTCTACCCGCCAACATCTTAATCACAAACTCCTTGATTAAACCCAAATTTATTTCATCTATACTATCATCAGATATACCACCTCCATCCTTAAGTAGCGATATCACTATATTCGAGTCATCTTCGTCAACCCTACACGCTTCACCACCACCCACAACAACATCTTCCACACTTTCTTTATTTTCTGAAAATTCTTCAAACTTGCTATGAACTTCATTACTCCCACCAATATCGAAAACACCATATATCGCGTTATTAACCACATCAACAACAATATTTTCATCAGCATCTAACGACCTCTTAATCTCTGGTGAAGCGAATTCAATTTGTAACGATGGAATTGTATCTGATTTCTTTTCAATTATATGCTCTTTCTCCTTCTCTTCAATTGCCTCAAAACGAGCCTCGACTGTATGTGCTAAGGAAAAGGCTTCTCCTAAAGTTGTAGGCCTTGCCCTCAACAGTTCTATTTGTAACGTCAGTTTAAGTCCGGAGATATAAAACGATGTAAGTAAAGATTCAGAGATCCCTGTTACTAGATTTGCAAGTACCACAAAACTCTCATATTATAATTCAGTTTAGGGGTCGGAACCTCTAAACCCCTGGGAACAACTTACTAGGCATCGTCTTTCCATTCCTTACGACCATTGGAATCTACATACTATAATTCAGGACGACGTGATATCCGGTTTTAGCGACGACATTGGTTGAATTGTTCATGACGTTGTTTGTGATGATCCATGTGCTCTGAGCGTTATTCTAGTGTACTGTCGTTTTCCATTCATATCTCTCAATAGTGTAATATTTATGCCTTTTGAAGGTTATTGATTCGATCAGAACCTATTCTAAACAAAATGTTTTTGGTCTATTTTAGAATTATGGCTGCAAGAAACACACGCTCAGGAGTCAACGACAACATCGACCCAGACAACAATGGCAATCCAAACAACATTGTTGCTGGAATAGTGGACCTACTCACCCAGATTATGACGCACCTTGATGCTAGACGAACCAACGTTGGAGAGGGTACTTCAAACACTAGTCATGGATGCAGCTACAAGACTTTTATGGCATGCAAGCCAAATGAGTTTCATGGCACCGAGGGTCTTGTTGGTCTGATATCATGGTTCGAGAATGTTGAGTCAAAACTTAGCATCACTAAGTGTGTTGAAGAAAATAAGGTCGGGTTCTTTGCAGGTCTACTCTAGAGTTGAGCATTGACTTGGTGGAACAATCAGTTACAGACCAGAGGAAGAGAAGCTGCAAATGGGTTATCTTGGGAAGGATTCAAGAAATTACTATCTGATGAATATTGCAAAAAAGATGAAGTGCAGAAGCTTGAAGCAGAATTTTGGAACCATTTAATGATAGGGGTGGAATTTGACAAGTACACATTCTGATTTCACGATTTGGCCAGAATGGTTCCTCACATGGTCTCTACTGTGGAGAAGCTGATTGACCGATACATTTGGGGTTTGATCCCAGATATCAAGAGGGATGTCACCTCATCTAACCCAACCACACTGCAAGCCGTTGTAGGCCTAGCATACTGCTTGAAAAATGACGTGATAAGATCTGGCGGACTAACCAAGGGAAATGATAGTGGACGAAAGAGACAAGAGGACCAGCAGGCGAGTCGAGACCAAGACCAGCAGGATAAGAGGCAGTGCGTAATTAGAAACTATGCAGTAACAACTTAGTAGCATAGGGAATATGCAGGCCGACATCCTAAGTGTACTCGATGTAAGCTCCACCACTTAGGAGATTGCACAACGTGTAGAAACTGCAGATAGACGGGCCAGCTTATTCGTAATTGCCCAAAGCAAAATGGAAACCAAGGACGAAGGCTAACATGTTATAAGTGCGGGAGTCTAGATCACCTCCGAAATACGTGTCCTAGGTTGAATAGGGCACAAAGGCCCGTCTTGAGGATAACTAGAATCTAGCCTTAGCAGTTGATGGAAATAACCCAAACCATGGAATCCAAGTCAGTCCGGCTCGGGGTCGAGCATTCTATTTGGGTACTGAGGAAGCCTGCTAAGACCTAAACATCGTGCCGAGTGACCACCAGTAGGTGTATTACATGAAGAATTTTGCATAACAAAGTCTTCATGCGTTGTGTTTGACGTTATGTAATAAGACGTTATCTTTCGAAAACAAAACTTATGTTTCAAGTTACCGATGTCGGCTAAAACAATATTGTAATATTGCACTTTTTTCCCTTAATGTTAATTATGTTATTATTCTATATATCTTTTACGATGATTATTGATTGTGTTGCACCTCGCGTTTCTCTCATCGGTGGGGTGTGACAGATATTCTAGTTTAGAATCTATTTTCGTTCCTTATCGATTAACGTCATAAGCCTTAGTTGTATTCCTAGCCTTCTCGCTATTCTAAGCCATCGTTATTCGTTGATTTGATTGGTTTAAGCAATTCCAAAATTGAGCAAATATTTCAAAAGACCTTCTTCAAAGATATGAATTCTTTCTTTCTGACAACTTGTTTTCTAGCTTGATTTAGTGACAGTTCTTGTTTGATGAGTTGCGAAAATCAAATTAGAATCAATTTGTTACTCAACCTATTCAACTTAATCTCATGACAGTTCTTGTTTGAAGAATTGTGGGATTATGTTAGAATCAACTAGCCAAAGGTCTTTTGAGGGCTATGCTCGAGAATGTGAAAGTTTGCCCATCATATCTAATCATGAGAACGTACATTTATAGAATGAACAAATTGAATTAAGGGACTGAATTCCTTTGACGGGTGGCGACTGTAGCAACTTGTACATTTCAGACTATAATTTGACTATTATTTTGA
This sequence comes from Chrysanthemum makinoi, assembly GCA_910596185.1. Taxonomy (NCBI): domain Eukaryota; kingdom Viridiplantae; phylum Streptophyta; class Magnoliopsida; order Asterales; family Asteraceae; genus Chrysanthemum; species Chrysanthemum makinoi. The sequence goes on along the minus strand of OU343225.1, from coordinate 71,183,730 downwards.
CTTATTATTATTAAATTTTAAGTAATATTACTTGTATAAGTAATTACGTAAGTTTAATCACGTGAGCTTTACTCGTAACCAACACAAGACTATGATGAGTCTACGCATTCTAGGCATTTTATTTTTTATAGTCATATTTTATATGAACTATTGCCACTTTGCCATTTTTGAAACATTTTACTTTTTACATGATATGCGTGCGCGAACCTACGTTATTAGGTTTTAACAACATAAACGCACCTTATTTTTTTCTTTTTTTTTCTTATTAGACTTATTAGACTTATTAGACTTATTTTACTTAGTTGGAGTATATTGACAAGTTTTGACATTTTTATAAGTTTTACATTTTTACGTTGTCCGATTTTAAGTTTCATGACTTAAAAGCTTAATGTTAGTAATTACCGAGACCAAGCTATACCTTATAAAGTTAATACTATCTAAAATAATACACAAATTCTTCTAACATGCAAAATTTTCCACGCCTACATATCACTTGTATACTATAGGCAAAAATAAACAAATGAAAAGGGTACTAGCAATATATGTTAGTTAGACACGTAGTAACTTAAGTTGGCATTAAAAAGGACACATGGCTTCATAATAAAAACGCTTAGTGTTTGTCTGTAGAGCACAAGCAGACTTAATCACCAATCTACATGATATATATTTAGAAAACTAGCGCAAGGAGTATACGTAAAAATGTACTTTCATATTTAGTTTTTCACAAGTAACAGAGGAGGAAACATATAGTCGGGGTAGAATATAAAAGCTATTTAAAGTTAGAGCATAAGTTGGCAAATAAACTGTGCAAACTTTCATTAAGGTGAGTACTCACGAACCTCCTTTTTAATTATTTTAATCATTTTGGGGTGGAGTGCATGAACTTAAATTTAAGCTATATTGTTTGCACTATATTATGAACAATTTGAATCTTTTTGACATATTTTGAACTCGTTTGACTTGTCTTGACCTTATAACTTGACTTGAACCTTTGAACTTTACTTAGACTTTTGGACTTAATTATGAACTTATGACGTGTTTGAACCTAATGGACCGTACGTCCTTGGCATAAAGTCTCCCATGTTCGGAGTATCGTAAAGTCTCCCATGTTCGGAGCAGCTTAAAGTCTCCCCTGTTCGGAGCAGTGCCGAGTCTCCCATGTTCGGAGCAGTCACTATGTGATAATATAGAATAGTTGTTATGATGGACTGTCCGTACAAACAGTACATTCGCATTGTAATTCCACGATTGGTTTTTCGTTCGCACTCCAATTTATACATACCGTTCGTGCGGCCTCCTTGTGTGGGGCAGTAGGTAATATGGATAGCGCTATTAGAGGTCGGCCAACCTCTCTTTCCCCTGTCTACGGAATGCATATTATTTATTTTTGGGGCTTTGCCGAATAGCTTTATTATATATGAGGCGTTATTACTTGATATGACCACGTGTGCTTGACCATAAATTGTGCTATATGTTACGCAATGGTTTGTGAAAACATAGGTTGCAAGTCTTGTATGGGCGGGAAGTGCAACTGGATGGTTGGACAGAGCCTTTGCCTTTGGACCTTTCTCAAAAACTTTGGACTTAACTTTATTGTGAAAATATATCTGAACTCTTCCTCTAAAAAGACTTTCATATTATTTAAAACGTGTGAACTCACCAACTATTTTCATAGTTGACCCATTTTTCTCATGCGTTTCAGGTGATCAAATGTCATTTTCTATGACTCGAACTTTGAACTATGAAGTAACACCTTCAGTCAACTTCCGCTGCTAGACTGATTTTGGGGGTGTTATAGTAACTTTTAGTTAACATCCGTTATAGCTTTTTGATGCAGGTTTTTTGACCAGGTTTTAATATTTATAGTGTCTCGTTTACCTATAGTCCACCTTATGCACTCACCGGCAGTGTACTCGGTCGCGTGTAGTGTAGTAATCGGTAAAACCGAGGTCGTCCCAAGAGCTATGTGAGCGGATTCTAATTAAGTTTAGGTGTCACTGGTTTTAACTGGTTTGTAGTAGAAATGATTAATTAACTAATAAACAAGAAATAAATGCATAAAGTAAATAAAGTTGTCATCAATAGAGGAAAAGTGTGTTAACCTAATTAATCATCCTATCGTGTAATGTTCATGTTTTATTACTTCCAATTGATTCAAGTGGGGGTTTAAGTAGCTAGGACATCATTTGGTCAGTTCGTCCTAACCTATCAACAAAGGCTCCTACCCGAGGTCAAGATTCTACCCTTGATAGTCGAGTGGTTTTTAGTCGCCTAAGCCAAGTCATTTAGTACCCTACATGCAAGATTCGAAATAACGAGTGCCCGGGCGCTAGCATCTTAGATACTCATCCCTAACTTCTTAAGTTCATCCAAACGACCGGTGATCATTTGGTCAGTTCGCATAAGCGAGGAAGGGGCGTCAGTTGGTCAATTCTTACCCTCCACAACTCTACCTAACTACTTTGGGTCAGTTGGTCAATTCTCCTAAGCAACTAGATACTACCGCATTCAAAACTACCGAAGCTAGGGTAACTACCAATGAACTATGCATGCATATACTAGAAACAATTATACGGAAGCATGAAAACATAAACAAAACATTCAAGGAATCATAACTAGGCTAGCACCAAAGGTGCTTAGCCGATCATATTAAAAGAAACAAAGGATTCGATGTTTAACATAATGGAAGACATGAATCGAAAGTAAAAGATAAAATAATCGCTAACGCTTATCGATATGGAGTGATTTCTCCCTTGGAGATGGCTCTGTATGCTCCGAATGATCTGCCTTTAGACCCCTCTTCACGTTCTCTGCCTTTGAGTTGTGAGTGAATGATGTGAAATGCAGAAACTAGGGCTAGTATTTATAGGCACGATCCTAGTTACGGTGTAACTTGAGTTAAGAGTTACGCCGTAACTTCAATAATTCCTCAAATAATGCTCTCATTAAGCAGGTTATGGCGTAAAACTTGGGAAAAGTTACGCCGTATCTTCAATACAGGTTACTTTTGCAAGGACTACGACGTAATCCTGGTGAGGAGTTACGGTGTAGTTGATGGAGGCACAAAACATCTCTTGACCTAGATGATTACGGCGTAACCTTAGTTGGGAGTTACGCTGTAATTGATGTAAAGTTGGTCTTCTGAGTCAACGCACTAGCTACGGCGTAATGTGAGAGAGTGAGTTACGCCGTAGCTTCTTCACAATTGCCTTACTATCATAAATTTTAAGAAAATCTCCAAATCCGCGTCTCATAAGCTCCAATGCTCATAATTTACCTGAAAGTGAAATATAAAGGAATACAAGCGTAAATCCATATAAATGATATAAAATATGAGCATTATTGGAGGAAATTGATACTTAAAAGTCAGGACTATTTGATGTTATCACTTTTCACTTGTTAATTGTTTTACATATTAACTCGTGTTACGTGTCCTCCAAACACACGTTATTTAGATATAAACATATCCCAACATAAAAAACAAACGATTACCATTTTAGTAGATTAACTAGGTTAATTAAAGGTTACGTTAGTTAACTCGTAATGAAATCGGTATTGTTTGAGTATGACTTTTTTAATTGATATACAATCATTTAACCATAAAGTAACCACAATGAAAGAGATTAAAATATCAATCAAAATGTAAACTATACCCCCATATTAAGATTTAAAACATCATTAAAAGTGTTGGCGGATTAGATTATGGTATGTTAATTATGTTGGTTTATTATTGTAATTAGGCTTATTAGAGTGTTAGTTATTCAAAATATTGTAACACATAATAATCAATGAATGATACGGTTTACATGGTATCAAGCCTAAATAATCGATCCTCTAAACCCTAAATTACAACCGATCGTCCCTTCCCTCTTCACAACCTACAGCCGATTACTATCTCTTCCACCACCATCATAATGACCAATGGTGACCAACCTCCACCACCTGCTGCTACCACCCTCGATCCATTAACTTCACCTGACCCAATACCATCCCCATCCACGCCTACTGTTTCCCAGCCAACCCAATACCTCTCGCAACTTCTCACACCACATACCCTGGTAGCACCGTTCCATCAATACCAAACCCAATCCCAATCTCGTGTCTACTCACACCATGGTTACTCTCTTTCGTATTGGTTATCGTCCGACTCAATGTTTTACGTTAAATGTGTCCACCATTTCACCACTTCCAAAGTCTTACACCCATGCGTTTAATGACCTTAATTTGCATAGTGTTATGATTGACGAATATAATTCATTAACTGAAAATAATAATTGGATTATTGTGCCTCAACCACCAGACAAGAACATTGTTTATTCTATGTGACTTTTTTTGCATAAAAATAACGTAGATGGAAGTCTTAATCACTACAAGGCTCGCCTTGTGGCGAATAACAGCACCGAGATTACATGTATTGATGTTGATGAAACATTCTGGTGGTGAAACTGGCTGCTATCCATGTTGTCATTAGTCTTGTTATTTCTCGACACTGGCATGTTCACTAGTTTGATGTCAAGAATACATATTTACATGGACACTTATCTGAGACAGTTTATATATATCAGCCTCCTGGCTTTCGGGATCCTTAGCACCCCGATCATGTTTGCCTTTTTCAAAGATCATTATATGGGCTTAAACATGCTCTCAGAGCCTAGTTTTAGAGGTTTCTGCTTATGCAACTCGTGTTAGGTTTCACCATAGTCGGTGTGAACGCTCGCTTTTTATTTATCGATAGTGGACATATGCTACTTACTTACTATTATATGTTGATAATATAGGTTGACTGCGTCTTCATCCACTCTTCTACAACAGGTTATTGCTTCACTTAATGCAGAGTTTTCTATGACTGATCTTGGCCCTCTTAATTACTTTTTGGGCATTTTGGTTACGCGTAATACTTCGGGGATGTTTCTATCTCACTTGAAGTATGCTTATGAGGTTCTTGAGTGTGCCAATATGCTCACTTGCAACCCATGTCGAACTCATGTTGACACAGATACCAAACTTGCAGCTGATGAATATCTTGTTTCTGATCGTACTTTGTATCGTAGTCTTACAGGTGCGCTTCAGTATCTTACCTTTACTCGGTCAGATATTTCTTATGCATTTCTGCAGCCTTTTTATGCGTGATCCTATAGAGCCACATTTCTCAGCTCTCAAGAGGATACTTTGTTATGTTCACGGCTCTTTAGACTATGGATTACCACTTTATTCGTCATCGACATCTTCATTGGTTGAATATTCTGATGCAGACTGGGTTGGCTATCCTACTACACGTCTGTCCACTTCAGGTGATTGTATTTTTATTGGCAACAATCTTCTGTCTTGGTCATCCAGTGCTGAGGCTGAATATCGGGGTCAATGGATACACTCTGCTCATTGTAAAACTTCATTCAATTTGGGTCAAAGCATATGGTTGTCGGGTTGGTAAAATGCTATGAATTAGAATAGTAATTCACTATTCTTAGTAAAAGGAACTTTAGATGCATGTGGTTCCATGTTAATGCCAGATAAAAAGGATTTCGGCTCTGTGCGATGGCCCAGAACGAGGCGGTACTTTTGATATTTCGGCTTGGGACGCATTGTATTTGGCAATTTTTTGGATGTTAAATATCATTGGATGGGTTACTTTCTATCGGCATTGGAGCATATTACATTATGGCAGGGTAATGTTTCGTAGTTTAATGAATCATCCAGTTATTTGATGGGCTGGTTAAGAGATTATTTATGTTTAAACTCTTCACAACTTATTAATGGAAATAATCCTTTTAATGGTGTTGTAGAGACCTGCCGGTTACGTAATTTATTACTTGAGCTTCATAAGCCACTTTCTACGGTTACACTTGTTTATTGTGATAATGTGAGTACTGTCTATCTCTCATCTAATCTTGTGCAGCATCAACGCAAAAAGCATATCGAGATTGACACTCACTTCATTCGGGATTTGGTAGCAGCTGATCATGTCCGTGTTCTCCATGTTCCGTCTCGTTATCAGTATGCGGATATCTTCACCAAAGGCTTGCCTACTGCTTTTTTTGATGAGTTTTGTTTCAACTTGAGTGTTCGTTCCTCTCCCACTCAAACTAAGGAGTGCTGTTAGCGGATTAGATTATGGCACGTTAGTTATGTTGGTTTATTATTGTAATTAGGGCAATTAGAGTGTTATTCATACACAATATTGTAACACATAATAATCAATGAATGATACAGTTTAAAAATAGTACATTATGACATTGCACATATTAATGAGGAGTGCTATAACCACAAAGAATTCAAAAAAAAAAAAATCGCAAAAGGGATTTGTCACGTGTTGATTGGTTTAGCAAAGAGAAAAGAGAGAATACGGTAAAACTTCTATAAATTAATGATGTCGGTACCGAGATATTTTTTAAATTTAGCGAGACATTATAATATCGATAAATTAATAACTTATCAATTTAAAGAGGTTTTACGTATAATTTTAAATTTACAAGTCCGATATACTAATTACGATGTATACTAGTTAGAGATGAAAAATAAATTAGAAAAACAAGTTTCAATTAATATTTTATGAATTCACATTTACAAATTAATTGAATTTGTCATGTTCGTTCTTTTTGAATAAGATGAGGATAATTCAATAGCTTTGGAACCGGTCACTCGAAACGAAGCATTGCAAAACAACTCTTCACAACTTTTTGTTATAATAGGAGAAGACAACGCCCCAACTATTTAGTGCAATAGGAAAAATTAAAGATAAACTCAATATATATTTGAAGTTAAAAAAAAACAAATTACTATAGATTCATTTTTATTAAACAATCTTAGAATTTTGAAGTGTATCACAGATACATATACAAATTTTTTTTAGTAATTATTAATTTACAGTTTCGTCGAGACCAATATATATACACTAGAGTTTCAAATAAATTATCATCTTATTATTTTATCGATTGAGCTCCAAATTTGTACTGATCGCAAGTTGAGACTGAACAAATTATTAATTTTATCGAGGTTATAAATTTATCGAGTATTAATTTATAAATGTTTTACTGTATATCTAAACACACCAATTAATACATAACAAATCATTTTTTTTTTTTTAGTACTTCTTCAATTTAATTAGGCAACAATGATCATATGACGTATTAAATAAATATGTGCCGATTAAATTTAATTCGTTGCCCGCTTTGTTGACAAAGATCTAGAAACGAGAGATCAATTGTTTGTTAAATGCATTTTTGCAAAAAAATATATGGTTAGAGGTTCTCAAATGGTGGAATGTTGACAACATACTAATCAACAACCTCAATGCTGTCTTCGACCTTGCTGACGATACTCATTTCTTTACACGAAACTATAGCTCAGTTGATGCAGTTGTTGATCAATCCAAGTTATGGGTACTCTGGCGGTTCCAAAACGATTTCATCTTCAAGAAGACTGAACAAAGAATTTATTCTCAACGATATCAAAATCTCACTTTTACTTGTATCTCCAATAGATATAGGAAATCTTCTCTTGATTTTTTCCCTTTTAATTTGGGCTTCTCTATATATTTTTATCTTTGCCCAAAAAAAGAAGAAACAAATCTTCTCTAGATTGGTTTGATTGGTCAAGTAATCTATATAAAGCCCTCACATGTACTTTGTAACTTTCCCTAGCTTTTTTTTTTTTTTTTTTTTTTTTTTTTTGGTAAAGGGGTTTATTTGGTAAATGTATTATTCTAAAAAATGTTTAAGTACAAAGAATATGGATGAAGTCCATATCTCAGCTCATTACATAAACGGTAAAACTAACATAACAAGACACTTTATATCTTATAAAACAAGAAAACAAAACAACACTCACTAGATTACATTTGACACAAAACCAAACATAAACTAATATCTAGAGTTCTTAGGAATCCTTATGTCATAGAAATCACAAAAGGCAATTGGACTAGCAAAAAGCTCTTCGTAAACTAGCTTTCCCTAGCTTCTTGGTATGCTAAAAAAATTAAATAAACACTTGTAGCTAAGTAAGTTTGTTGTATAGTTGCTACAAACTTTGTACAGTTCTACAATATCTTTCTGGTAATTTTATTATATTCGTTAATTAATAAAAAGTGGATCTATAGATCTGTATGGGAATGACTATTGGGATATCCAAAGAGTAAATTTCTCAAACTATAATTAAGTAAAAAAATCAATATAATAGTTTTGATCAACTGGGTTCTTCTTTCAGATTAAATGGAGCGAGAGAATAGCTTTGATCAAGTGAATATTAGACAACAAAGATATTAAAGAAAAATGAGGGATTTGACTAAATTAATGTCGCACACAACGAATATATGAACTTTTTATGTCATGTAGGGTTTTTCCTTTGCAAGTGGAATCTTATTCGCTTGCGGATATATTCATATGCTCTCTATTCAAAAATATTATACCAGTTAGATTGATGACAAAAACATTACAGCAATGTTGTACAAAAATATTACACCAATGTTGTACACTAAATTAATCGGGTTTATCTTAGTGTAGGGATAGGATGTGTCTACATTCTGTTGGTTTGTGAGAGTTGCAAACTGAGCCAATGGGGGCACACACGATAAACATTAGTATACGTGTTGAATGTAATAATACTTGAATATACATACCCGTTATACATGTTACTTGACCCGGTTGCATTAAACGACCCATGACTATCTTTTGCATGGACTTGGGTCGAAGTAGACAGCCATGGGCCTTGATGTCTTTCACTGATCGGGCAAGGCAGGAAAAGGGACAAGGGTGTTTGGGTTTTTTACTTGTCGTCCAAGTTATGGCCCAAACTAGGGGCGTTTGTTTTTGTTATAAAACCAAACGTGCCCTACTCCTTACCATGATTCCTGATACGCATAATCTGACATTCCCTATACCCTAAATCCGATCCAAAATCTTCCCAGCTAGAAATCTTAGTCGACTAGCTTCAAAAGCCGATTAGGAGTTGTGTTCCTAAACTTGTACTCGATCAAGTGTTTAGGTGATAAATTGTTTGGTGCTTGTTACTTGTTCTCCTGGTCGACAACTGTAGCAGCAAACAAAGAAGGGTTTCTCGGACAGAAAGGGTTCTTTGCATACTTGTTATCCGATATCGGGCAATAAGCAATTTGCTTCTTTGGTTGTATTCTGTTCTCGGACAGAAAACAATTGGACAAGAGGTAGACTTGTTCTTGGAGGGTTCTTGTTCATGGCTTATTCAAGTGGTCAATTGGTTGATTGGGTTTTACTATTACGTTCTCGACTACCTTCATATTCGAACGTATACGTTATTGGGTTTGTGTGTGATACTCATTGAGGTATCTAATTTAGATACTTGGGGTTTCGTTTGGTTCTCTTGTTCGTTATTAAAGATCAATTGCCAAACAAGGTTAGGTTTTCTTTTATCCCTTTTATTAAATAATTGTTTATTAATTACGTGTTTAAGCTAATTGCGATTACTAGATCCTTATCCGCTGCGTACCCGTAGAGGTTAATGGTTAACTTAGTTCTAAAATCCCAACAGTGGCATCACGAGTCAACTCGTTTTTGCAATTACAGGTTACACGTTTCTTATTAATAAATATGTTTAAAAGGCTGCATGAAACCTAATTTAGTTATTCGTTTTATTTTGTTTTGACAACTATATGCAATACTTGTCAATTTTTAATAAAAAATAACTAGTAACACACAAATTAAATTATATTGATAATTCGAATTAATTTGTTAATTTAAATTACATGTTAATTAGAATTACTTTGTTAATTGGAATTAATTTGTTAATTAGAATTACTTTGTTAATTGGAATTAACTTGTCAATTAGAATTACATTGTTAATTAGAATTACTTGCTAATTAGAATTAAATGTTAATTAGAATTAATTAATTGTTAATTAGAATTATAATGATAATTAGAATTACATATTGTTTATTAAATACATAAAATTGCGTAATTACTTGTCAATTGAGATTGCCATGCGTTTTTATGTGTTTTCCGGCCACAAGACCCACTTAATTGCTTTTGCGATGTATGGGGCGATCTAGGTATTGTATCCTAGTGACGGTCTTATGGTTCTCCTTTTGGGGAAGACTCGCAAGAGAACTCGGAACAATATGTGTTTTATATTGATGTCTATGATTATATGTTTGTGATTCCTATATGTGCATTATTACTTGCTTTGACACCTAATTGTATGCAATATAGAATAATACATATCGTAACCATAACATTAATATTGGTCTTTATTTACACGCCTAAATATCATGCTCATTGTGACCTGCTATTTGATTCGTGGAAGGTCGTTTTTGTTAAATAAAGTGACCTAATATAATGAAACACGTTTTCAAGAATTTAAAAACTAGCCGCTATGGGCACTTGGGATGTACGGCTCACCCACTAGAACAAACTCAAAAGGGGGTTCAAAGAGGTGCGCACAGACGCACCGAAAGGATGTCTAGGATATGCTTCAGCGCTTACCTGGTCCTCTGCCTCCTTGTGCGTTCGATTGGGGCTACCGTGAACCATGATGATCACTACAGTGTCATTACCAAAAGTTTTTAAAATTAGTGCTACAAAGTTGTTTTGCATGCTTCTTTGTACACGAATTTTACCACATTTATATGTGCATACCTATTTGTTAATTTTAAGTCTATGCCATCCAACTATAAACACGTGCATTTGGATTGACTTCTCTGGTCAGACCTAAGGGCCTTTCCAACCCATGGTAATTATTTCGCTTTGGTCAGACCTATGGTTATTTTTACACGTTCATACTTGGTCGACTTATTTCGAGTTGGCTTGGTCAGACCTTGAACCCGAGGCATAAGATGAGAACTAAACATGCTCATGACATTATTACTTGTTTACTAATGTCTTGATCAGTCTCATAAATCTAAGAGTTGCATTATGCAATTAACGCTCGTCGCTTACCTCTTGTCTTATTTTTTTACACACTGGTCAGACCTATGGTAATTAAGTGGGGTTGCAAGATGGATCTTAGTCTTAATTAGTAATTAATTGGGTAGCTAATTCTTTTAAGAATATAATTATCGAAAATACTAGAATTGAACTTTTTATGTTCTGATTAATTGTGTTATTGCAACATAATTCGTAAACAAAATTGTTTTTCTTTGAAAGACAAACTTAGTCCATTTTCCTAATAAGAAGAGTGAGACTTATACCTATCTTTTCTCCTTAGTTCACAAACTAAGATAGGATTACAAATTGATAAACTCATTTATGATCTTTCATTACCCTTTTGTGGTCTAGAGTTAATTGAAAGAAAGAATATTTTGTGTAAACATTGTGTTTAGAGCTACCAAAATAAATAACATCTTGCACTTGTCACGATGTATGAGTTTCAACCGCAAAGAGTAAAGGAATTACTAGCATATTTGCTAGGTAATCTTCTTGGACTCTTATTATTCCTAAAGTGCTAATTACCCTTGGGGCTATGTAGACGATAAAGGAGGAATTTTATGCTAAAGATTCAAGTTAATTGAATGAAAGAATGGCTAGTCCATTGTCTACATAAGTAGAACTTCATATACTCTGTTCAATATCTAAGTACATGCTACTCGTAGGCATTTGAAGAGAATATGAAAGTATATAAAACTGCTATATGCTTTCTACTGGCAATGTAACACTTACAATGTTTACAAATCCAATGGGAGCAGTTGCATTTTATTACTGAAATATCATTCATGTGATGTTGTCAATTTCAGTGAGAGCTACCGGATTTATTTCCTTGTTAGTCACCCATATCATTTCAAAGTTGCTTTGAAATAATTCATTACTTTCCGAATATGAACAATCATTGCTTAAAGGAAATTCCATTTTATTTTATAAGATAACATGTTGCCTTCCTGCTGTCGCTTCCTGAAGCGTTATCTATAGAATAATAATCCACAATTCCTTATTAAAGGTTATGGTTCTAAAACTACATATGATATCGATGACATAATCATATCGTTTGAACAATCAATCACGTGTTATTTGTTTTCATAATATGATGTTGTACCTTACACAAGTGGAAGAAATCTCAAAGTGTGTGCAAGGAACAACAATATTGTTGGTATCTCTTGACCGCAAGGTAAAGGAAACTAATAATTCTACTAGGACTTAAACACATTAGATGTTTAATGCCATACTATATGTAAATAAGAATTCTACTAGGACTTAAACACATGAGATGTTTATTGCCCTACTACATTCTAATAATGATTCTATTAGGACTTGAACGCGCTAGAAGTTTGTTGCCCTACTACATTCAAATGTCATGATATAGTGTAAAGATACTTCAACATTTAACTACATGTTTTAGTCAACATAATTATGGTTATATGATAATGATCATAATTATGAAGTATAAAATTAACTTGAAATTACTATATAACTCAAGTGTTTGCGTTTGTGATTACTTTTGTTAGTATAATTATGCTTACATGTTAAGACATAATTATAAAGTCCTTGAATTAATCAATGACTTATAACATAAATTATATATAGTAAAAGTGTTATGTCTTCTAGTTAACACATAAACATAAGGTCTTTGAATTATTCAAAGACTTAGAATGTATTATTGAAATGTTATGTTTTCTTGTTAACACATGAACATATAATCCTTGAACAGTTCTGTCTTCTTGTGAACACGTGAACATAAGGTTCTTTATTGTTCAATGAATATACATTATTGCATGCACTTGGTTCGTAAATACTTTATATGCAATTTGGCTCGACCCAATTGACAAGTATTTGGTCCAAAGAGAATTAAGTTATCTATAGAATTCTAATATAGTTTCACAATTATAATAACTCATAGGATACCACTTCATTATGGTATGTCTAATGTGTTGAATCAAACCTTATTCATATTGTTTGGTTCCTGATAGCGTTAATTGATCTACCTTCAAAAAGATATCAAGGTTAGAAATTGCGTGTGTCATGGATACACTCAATATAGTTCAAACCTAGAAGGTATTCAAGACAACCCATAATTGAAAACCCTAATTCATTAAGATTTTGAGGTTTTACCACTCAAACTAATTGAATCTGTGGAAAACTAGAAGGGGGGTTGAATAGCTTTACCAATTAAAACTTGGTTTTAAAATATTTAGATCGACTTATGTCAATCCATTTGGATGTGTATGTTGGACATTGATATAGATATGTGTGTGTGTGTGTGTATGTAATGAAAGTTAAAGAGTAAGAATCACATAACCACGACACGAGTATTTATAGTGGTTCGGCTACAAGGACACCTTCCTTGCCCTACTCCACTCCCCGAGTCACCTACTCGAGAGTTCGTAATCACTACACGACACTAACTGCTTATGGCGGAGAAGCCTTCACAACTTCGCCTACTCTTTTTCCGGTACTAGGCTAACCACCGGGTTCTTTCACAAGGGAGGACCACACCTATCACAACGTTGCCTACCCTTTATCCGGTACTAGGCTAAGTACCGAGTTCCATTACAATGGAGGAACTACTACCCAAAACTACACAACACCTAACCCCAAAGGAGACCAACTCCTTATTACAACACCATCAAGGATATCAATATCCTTGGATACAAACTATCTCTATTTGTATATCGATGCACCTCATCAAGTGTACAACCTTGGCATCCTTCACTAATGCCACTTGACTTGACTTCTAGACATCTTTCACTAATGCCCTTGACACGGACGTTTGGCACCTTTCACTAATGCCTTCGTCTTGACTCCTTTAGCATTCTTCACTAATGCTTATGACACGGACGTTTAGCACCTTTCACTAATGCTTTCGTCTTGACTCTTTCGGCATCCTTCACTAATGCCTTGGACACAACACTTCTATTGAGGGAGAAAGAAGTATCAACAAGAGAACCTCAGTAGTCTTGATGATGACGAAGCATGGCAACTCATGGACTTGAGCTTGCTCGACTTCAAGAGGTGGTTATCTCGCATTTAAGAGGAACCTAGAGAATCACACAAAAACAAAAGACAAACTACATAGAAAGATCCTTAGGATCTGTGGTTAGAAGGTTACAATACTTGGGGAAAGTATGTATGGGAGTGGCAACCCAAAAGGAAGAAATGGCTCACTATTTATAGAGGAAAAACAGCTACTGTTCCACGGATCCCACGGATCCCTCACTTGAGGGATCCGTCTAGTGTAAAACTGGGGATCCGTGAGACGCTCCCTTTTGCCCATGGGTTTTGGGTCATGGGTCATGGGTTATGGATAATGGGTATCCAAGTAGATACAATGTATCTACAAGATGCAATGCATCTAGTCCATGGGTCATGGGTTAAAACCATGGGTCATGGATAATATCCATATATGACTTAAGCATGATGTCATGCAATGGGTTATGAGTCATGCTCCATGGGTATGGGTCATGGACTTTGGGTTATACCCAACTACATTCAATGTATTTGGTCAATGGGTCAAATACTTAAGTTTCTACCCATTTATATTACCCATTATAATACATACTAGTTATATATATATTTACCCAATATGTAAACACTAGTTGTTGTACATATGTATTACTAAATCATAAAATCACTTATACTTGTTTTAGTGTTTTATGTGAAAACGTAAGTGTGTTAGTAAACTATTGGCTCAAACCATTTACGTATTTTATTTGTTTCATTAAAATGATTTTACGTTTGTTATCGACAAAACATTAGAAGATCGTAAAATACAAATAAACGTTTTTACGGCTTATTTGTATTAACAATCTCCCCCTTTTTGTTGATGACAAAACATAAAATTATTTTAAGGAAAAACTAAAATTTGTAAAAGTTCGAATTGGAGTTTTTACTCTCTTCTCCCCCTTTTTGTCGAAACAAAAAGAGCGTCGAAAAGAAACTAACACAATGTTTTAAGAAAAAAAACATGTAAAGGAAAAAAATATAGAGAGCAAGTGACGGGAAGAGTTCTCGTCTTAACTCCCCCTTGACGAGTCCATCCCTTTGTGAGGGCGTCAAGTAAGAAAAACTACTAAGCTAATGCTTTGCAATGATGTTTGCAAATTGTTTCGTCTTAGTGACGATAATGCTCCCCCTTGATGATTGCAACTTTGCAAGGGGATGTCATGAAATGTAATCCAAATAAGGATTGTATTGCAAATAATTTTGCAATGTAATGTTTGACACAAAGCTCCCCTAACTTAGGGTGTTAAAGTCTTCATGTGTATTTTGAAAATCTATAAAACAAAGGTTAGAAAACAAGTATTTAATGCATAATTTCCTGCAAATAAGACTCAAGTTAGTATAAAACTAGTCTTCTGTTGCACGGATCCCACGGTTCCCTCCTTGGAGGGATCCGTCAAGGCAAAACTCAGGGATCCGTCTATCTGATAACAGAATTCAGCAATGGTGATGTAACAAATAATGTTAGCATCAAAATGAGATATGTATTCAAGCAACAAACATACACTCAAAGCAATATGACATATAAACTATCATTCAATAAAATATAAGAGATGATCTACAAATCTCTAAAAAACTAAGAAAATGATTTAGCCATGTAATACATTTTCTACTAATACTAATGAGTAACCAAAACTTAAAAAAAACAACAATGTGCTTGAGTCTAAGGATGAGTATACTTGTTGATTTGGTTTAATCTTTCAAGAAGATGATTAAACATGAAATGGGATTCCTAAACGATCTAAGTTAAGTTTGAGAATAGGACACCATTTTAATCCTTAGGCTCATGGTTGTTTGGGTTTGTTGACCTCATCGAAATGTTCGAGGATGTGATAAAACATGAATCGTTGCTCTTCACGTAGTTCATGTATCAACCCTTCAACGTGTTGACAATGATAGCAATCCTTGTCATGGTTTTGAAAAAGTGGTGGTAGATGGAGCTGTTTGATGTGGAGGTTCAAGTGAAGAAGGTTGGGGATCCTCAAATGAAGGAGGGATTGGTGGAGGCACATTAAATGGTGGCTCAACAAAGGTTGATGGTGGAGGTAGAGAAGTGTCAACTTCCATGTGGTCGGGTGGTTGACTTTGATGTCTCCTCATAATCCAAAATGGACCATTAGAGGGAAATGGAGAAATGGACATCGGTGCAAGTGTTGATTCAACACTTTGGTTTTGTTGTACAATCTTCTTTATTGAAGAGTGTGTCAGAGGATGAAATAGCCTAGGGGGTAAGTCCTCTAAGTTGTAGGAATGTGGAGATGATTGTGAGGTGGTAAATGATATGGCTCTAGGCACTAATGATGTTGGTTGGTTTGATAGAGGTATGTTTGGTTTAGTAGGAATTGTGGAGTTTGGTGATGATATTTTAGTGGGAACAAAACTCTTGGGGATTGGTTTGATTAGTTGAGTTGGTGGAGGAGAAATCCTAGCATTAGTGGATTTAACCGGAGATGATTCGGTTGAGGAAATTTCGTGTACAACACGAGCAAGTTTCTTGGGTGCATGAGTTAGCACTAGGAGCTTTCCTCATGATGAAATGACTAAGGGAAAGGTTTCTAAATCCTGAGAATTATGTTGTGGTTGATGACTAAGAGATTCTAACAAGATGACTTATAAAGGAAAGGATTTGGCAAGTGCATTCAAGACTTAAGCCATTAAGATCCTTTGGAATGTGATGATTAGCAAGCACAAGAGTCAACTTCAGAGTTGTACTGATCTAGGGAATTAATTAAAATGAGGTGGAGAGTTTAAGTTAGCAAGGTGAACTTGAAATGATTGTTTAAGCTAGACTTGACATGAATCTGTCACCCGGATCTCATGGTTCCCTCCAATGAGGGATCCGTGTAGGCTAATCCTAGGGATCCGGCTATCAGCAGCAAAGAAAAAGAAAAATGATGTTTGTGAAGTCTAACACCTATACCTCCTTGAGTGTTTTGGTCTTCCTAAGTGTCTTAAATGAAAGAGTACTTAAATGATCAAGGGCAATGAGTGATGTAGCTAATGATTGCCTTTTATGGAAGGAAAATGAGACTTTATGATCACCAATGAGTGTTCAAGGATGACAATAGAAATTTTGATGGTGTCAAGTCATAATAAATTATCCTAGAGATCAGATGTAAGCTTGAGATAAAATTTGAAAAATCCAAAAAAAAAAATTGAAAAACTAGTTTTTGACTCATTTTGAGATAAGGATGACTAAAATCAATTTCCTAAAATTGATAAAGATATCCACCTAAGTGTTTTGAGATGTGAGGAACAATGTGTGAGTATTGAAGCGGAAATATGGTGAGTTTTGATGAGTTGATAAATCAAAAACACTTTGAATTTGATCCTAAGTTAGCTATGGGTGAGTGTGAAGCTTTCTAAGCTTGAAGAAGACTTAGGTGGTTCTAAGGCCTTATGTTTAGCTAGTGTGAAGTGATCTAGTGAGCTGTTTTGGTGTGTGGGATTCTGCATTGCTCATTTGTTGTCACGGATCCCACGGTTCCCTCAAAGGAGGGATCCGTCTAGTACAATCTTAGTGATTCGGCAACTGCAGATCAGAGAAATCACAGAAAGAAATGCAGATTTTGCACCATACTATGTACACTAATTTCTATTAAACTCTACTCCAAAGAACAGCAACACAAGCATGATATCACATAAAACATATCATAGATAAGAGTAGAAATGACAATATCCAAAATAACACAAACTAGTGTGCTTCAAAAACATAAGCATTCATACATAAACCAAATGTATAAAGACAAGCATAATCCTAATGTCTCTTTTGTCAATCCTTTCTTTTCCTCTTTCTCGACTTCATGACGTAGTTAGCTAGGTTTTGGAACATACCCTTTATTTGTTTGAATTCCGCGGTCTCGTTTGGAAGAGTTGGAAGTTGTTGATAGTAGGCAATGGGGTCCAAATCGATGTTAGCTTCGGGGTTGACATTTACTTCTTTTTCTTCATCCTAGGAGTCCAGGAGAGCCTTAGGTTTTCTTCCATTGACCATGAATCATTTAGAGGGTTGTTTGGTAAGAGGTACCATGACGTGATCGGAAAGGAAATGATCCTCGTTGATAGGAGATGGTTGCAATGCACTAACATACTCACGGAGTCGTGTTAGGAGCATACCATACGGAAGTACCATGTTGGCAACTTTGAATACCCCGGCCATTCTCTTCACCATGTAAAAGGCGAGATTAAATGGCTTTTGGTGAATAAGGTAATAAATCATTTGCACGAGACATGCATTTGGATGGTCTTTGTTACCGACCAAGCTAATAACATTTTCCCTAAGAATTTCTTCCCATTTTTTTAAAAATGGGGTGCATTTCGAAGAGTTCAATTTGAAAGGTATCACGGTGAATGAGCTCTTTGTTTCGGTTGAAACGGGATTGGTAGGCTCTAACTTTGAAAATAATGTCTCGAACGGTTGCGGGTTCATCAAGAGGAGTATGGTATATTGGTTTGGAATCAAGAGCAAAAGATTGGGTGGATATTGCCCAATCTTGAGAGTACATACAAATTCCTTCACAAGGAATGCGAAGGATTTGAGCAAATGTTTTGAGAGGTAGAGTGAAGTTTCGTTTATTGATGACAAAGGCGATTGAAATGCTATCATCGGTGTTTCGAATGATCTTAACGCTTTTGTAGAATTCAAAGATGAAAACCGGACAAATTTGTTCATCAATATCAAGAAGACAATCAAAGTTTATTGCCGAGAAGACTTTACGAATGTCGGTACTTTCAAGGAAACATTCCTTGACCACACGACTTTCGTGAATAAGTCATTTTTCAAGTCTTTTGAAGACTTTGCGATCGGTTTTTGACAAGCCCTCTTTTCGATAGTATTGGGTGAGGTAATGGACGGTATCATGGTGGTCTTGTTGGGAAACATTAGGCATGAATGGTCTTAGAAAAACAAATATTCCAATTAGGAAATTTTTTTTTTGATGGGTTTATGGTTTTGATTTGTATTAACAATGTTGTAAGCCCAACGTAGTCTTACTTATGTGAAAACCTTTTCTAGTGATCAATTTTGGAAAACCTAATTTTATCAATTGATTAAGAAAAATTGAAAAAACATAAACCCTAGATTGAAGATGATGAAGATTAGACCATGTTAGTGTAATTACTTACAATGATGTTCTAGAGATGGATGCTTGAGGATATGGAGTCCTATGGATATGAAACCAGCTCTTGGGTCGCTTTTGTGTTTTGTGAGGAGAGGGAAAATGAGCAGGGTTGATTTTGAAAGGCATTATAAGCGGTTTTCGTCACACGGTTCCCCGGATCCCTTGTATTAGGGATCCGGCTAGTACAACTAGAGGGATCCAGCTACTGTAGACAGAAAAAAGGTGTTTGGCATTATTTTTGTAATAAGTTGTAAAATAGCTTATGGAACAAAAATAGTTTTGAGGTTTCTAATTGAAAAGAAGTTTGGTCAACGGGATTTGATAGTTTAATTATCAAGGATCCATTTATGACGACGGCGTTAGTTTGACGAGATCAAGAGGAATACTATTCCCAATGATGAGTAAGTCGGGAAAGTGGCGAAAAGAGACTTTTAAGAGACTAGCAATTATTAACGTCTAAAATAAAGGAAGGTATCAACATATTCATGTAGATGTAAACTAGCTAATGAAAAGTGAACATACCTTTATGCTCTTGGTATGGTTTAAGGAGACCATAAGACCGAAAATACTTCATGAGCTTTTAAAGTAATCAGTTGTACTTATAATAAGTAGATTGCGATTACTTTTAGGTTCTTCCTTGAAGGTTGACTTCATTATTCTTTGAATAGAAATGAAGACTTTGGAGAGATCCTAGCATGAAGATTTCTTGAAAGAAAAAAAATGTTAGAATAATCTATCAATATCCAACATAGAAGAAAATTATTTTAAAAGATTTCCTTCTTTGTAGTTTTCAAACATACACGGATCGTATCAAGTTTTTAAAGTACAACATACTCTAAAAAACTTGGTAACGAAGATCTGATGCCAATTGTGGAAAACTAGAAGGGGGGGTTGAATAGTTTTACCAATCAAAACTTGGTTTTAAAATATTTAGATCGACTTATGTCAATCCATTTGGATGTGTATGTTGGACATTGAAAGATAGATATATATATGTGTAATGAAAGTTAAAGAGTAATAATCACATAACCACGACACGAGTATTTATAGTAGTTCGGCTACAAGGACACCTTCCTTGCCCTACTCCACTCCCCGAGTCACCTACTCGAGAGTTCGTAATCACTACACGACACCAACTCCTTATGGCGGGGAAGCCTTCACAACGTCGCCTACTCTTTTTCTGGTACTAGGCTAACCACCGGATTCTTTCATAAGGGAGAACCACACCTATCACAACGTCGCATACCCTTTATCCGGTACTAGGCTAAGTACCGAGTTCCATTACAATAGAGGAACTACTACCCAACACTACACAACACCTAACCCCAAAGGAGACCAACTCCTTATTACAACACCATCAAGGATATCAATATCTTTGGATGCAACCTATCTCTATTTGTATATCGATGCACCTCATCGAGTATACAACCTTGGCATCCTTCACTAATGCCACTTGACTTGACTTCTAGGCATCTTTCACTAATGCCCTTGACACGGACGTTTGCCACCTTTCACTAATGCTTTCGTCTTGACTCTTTCAGCATCCTTCACTAATGCCTTGGACCCAACACTTCTATTGAGGGAGAAAGAAGTATCAACAAGAGAACCTCAGTAGTCTTGATGATGACGAAGCATGGCAACTCATGGATTTGAGCTTGCTCGACTTCAAGAGGTGGTGATCACGCCTTTAAGAGGAACCTAGAGAATCACACAAAAACAAAAGACAAAATACATAGAAAGATCCTTAGGATCTGTGGTTAGAAGGTTACAATACTTGGGGAAATTACGTGTGGGAGTGGCAACCCAAAAGGAAGAAATGGCTCACTATTTATAGAGGAAAAACAGCTACTGTTCCACGGATCCCTCACTTGAGGGATCCGTCCAGTGTAAAACTGGGGATCCGTGGGACGCTCCCTTTTGCCCATGGGTTTTGGGTCATGGGTCATGGGTTATGGATCATGGGTATCCAAGTAGATACAATGTATCTACAAGATGCAATGCATCTAGTCCATGGGTTAAAACCATGGGTCATGGATAATATCCATATATGACTTAAGCATG
Organism: Chrysanthemum makinoi; assembly: GCA_910596185.1. Taxonomy (NCBI): domain Eukaryota; kingdom Viridiplantae; phylum Streptophyta; class Magnoliopsida; order Asterales; family Asteraceae; genus Chrysanthemum; species Chrysanthemum makinoi. The sequence continues at coordinate 71,162,654 of OU343225.1, read as the reverse complement.
ATGTCATGCAATGGGTTATGGGTCATGCTCCATGGGTATGGGTCATGGACTTTGGGTTATACCCAACTACATTCAATGTATTTGGTCAATGGGTCAAATACTTAAGTTTCTACCCATTATAATACATACTAGTTATGTATATATTTACCCAATATGTAAACACTAGTTGTACATATGTATTACTAAATCATAAAATCACTTATAATTGTTTTAGTGTTTTATGTGAAAACGTAAGAGTGTTAGTAAACTATTGGCTCAAACCATTTACGTATTTTATTTGTTTCGTTAAAATGATTTTACGTTTGTTATCGACAAAACATTAGAAGATCGAAAAATATAAATAAACGTTTTCACGGCTTATTTGTATTAACAGAATCATAAACCCTTTTGGATTTTTGATTTTCTACACTTTCTAGCTTGAAGATTGTATTTTTGGTGTTCTTCCTAGCTTGACGAAACACAAAACTATTGCTAGAACTTTTGGTTAAAAGTGATAGTAAATTAGAGTTTTTCTATAAACCCTAATTTGTGTTGTTGGAAGGAATTCCATTATTTCTTTATTTAAGTTCTGAATTTGTTAAAATCTTATGAAGCATTTTATTAACAAATCTTGAGATGAGAACTTAAAATGTATTTTGTGGTTCTCCATAAAGAACAATTTATTGTTGCTTAAATACTTAGTATTTAGAGAATTGTCTCTACTTACAAAAGTAAGTGGGAGTATATACATATCTCAAAGTTTTTGAGAACAAAATACTTAACCTTCTAAAATCTACTTATTAATGTCATACTAAGGTTAAACATGAAAATGTTGACCGAAGTATAATGATTACTCTCATTCGTAAATATGAAAGGATGCCTTATCACTTGAGTGATATTTTATATCGTTGCTGAGGGATATAAGTTAGAAGATTATTGTAAATCAGCTAACTACTAAAATATATTATCACATCTTGAATCTGATAAATGTTTTAGAACTATGAATGATAAGATGCAGTCCTTAAAAGGAAAATCGAGTTTTGAGCTTGATTTTTTATTTCGCCTAACAGTTAACCTATGAGGTTAGAATGAGTTTCTTTTGAAGAAAGGCTCACAAGGACAAAATTATATACATACTAATGCATGACATTTTATAAGAAGTTTTTAATCATACTTAAGCAATTGACTGTGATTAAATTTTCTTATATAAACACGCATTAATTATATAAAGATATTTAATTGTCATACATGTGATTTGTAGGTTGAATATGACAATTAGATTTTATAACTCTTTCTTTATGATTACCTTTTTCGAGGAAGGTGTGTAATCAAAAGGGTTATGAATTTATATTATCTTTATGTAGTATACAAAATTTAAGCAATCCATTTTTGGATTGGATCATGCATCTAAGAGCTGAGTTCTTGAATTTAATTACAATATGATTCTGATTGAATTAAGATAACTCTTGAGTACATCTGACATTGAGTGGGAGCAATGTGTTTTTCCATTACATTTAGATGTTGAGGATGTCGTTACAATTAAGCTAGATATTGATCCTTAAGCTTGGATATACTTCACTTGGAATTTAGGGAATAAAACAAACAACCTTGGAATATGTGTTTATCTAAAATAAACAAATGTGGAAAATTAAGTCTGACACAAATGAAATATATCATTTGAGCAAGCATTAAAATGGTATATTTCACTTGAAATAATTTAATACATGGATGAAAACCTTATGTTGTTTTCACTAAGGATTTATCATGTATATATATTATATTGTGTATAAGATTTGTTGTTGCTTTTGTATAAGAACAAAATGAGCTGACAACAACAACAATATCTAATTGAGAGTGTTTAGATTATTGTTTTATAAATGTTTACGAATTATAAAGCATAGTGTTGTATAAGTACAAATGATGCTAGAGGATTATTTATACTAGTTTTAGTAGAATTTTATCATTTATGATAAATCTGCTAACTAGCAATGCTCAACATAGAGCATTGTTGCATTACACATTAATGAATGAGAATACTTTACAATTTTAGAAACTGTAAAGATGACTGTTAGTATGTCGTTGACTTCTAATACCTCATGCAAGGTAGGACGACATCTCCATACTATAAATCTTGCAATAGTATGAGCATATGAGATAAGACACTCATCTTATATTTCAAATCACTCACTATATGTAAAATTTGAAACAAGTATTCGGAAAGTTTACTAAGATGACTATTTAGTTTTTCTTTTAAAGAAAAGTTGAGAATGTTGGAAACATTAGGGTTCAACTTACTTAATGAGTTTCATGCATATCTATTTTAGTATTTGGATAATTAGGATTGAAAGACAATTTTTACTTTATGATGAATAAAGATACTTGGTATTTGTTATTCATTCATATAGTAATTGTTATCCTATATTTGCATGTTTAATCCTTGAATAATTTTATTGTTCTAAATATGTCCATTGTCGGTTAACAATATGGAAATATTGTTATGTAAGGCAAATGTGAGTGTTGGTTATATTCTAACGAGAATGTGGATTGTTCCCGCCAAACTCATGTGTATTCACAAGGAATGCATATTGGATACCCCAACTTTCAAACATTTACTTTTGGATCCTTGTCATAAGTAAATATTTAAAATGGTTTGTTATCTTCGTCCTTAGACTTGAGATGCAAGCAAGTTCTGTTATGAGTGGATATCATTTTTTGTAAGTATACGCAAAACGTTATCTGAACAAGGTAGTTATAAAAGCTATATTTCGGAGTGATGTGAAGCAGCATCCATACCACTTGTAGTCAATAAAGGATTTGTTACTCCACTTGATATGTGCAGAAAGATATCATGGCGCCTCTCTCAGTTTAATCGGATAAGCTGTATGGCGGACCGAAAAGGGTAATGCAAGATGATTCTTGATTACATTTGGTATATCCGAATTAAAATCTATAACGAGATTCTAAATGGTTAAACTATATGGAATGATTTAAGATCCATTATCCATGGTTTAACGGTATCTATAACAAAGGATGATTAAAGCAAGACATTGAATGAACATGCTCTTGAGAAACTTTTCTGAAACTATTCTCTCGGACACTTTTAGTTAAAAAGCCAGTGAGGCGTTTGCTAGGCGTTCCGTCGTTAGTTTTTGTGTGCCATTGACACACCAACTCCCAAGTGGGAGCTGTTGGTTTGTGGGAGTTGTAAACACACGAAAACGACTAAAAGGTGTGTGAGCCAATGGGGGCACACACGATAAACACGAGTATACGTGTTGAATGTAATAATACTTGTATATACATACCCGTTTTTTTTTTTTTGGGTAAAAGGGAGTAATCCTGCACCCTGGTAAATATATTAACCAAATAAACGTTTAAGTACAATGGATATGAGTGAAATCCCATATCTCAGCCCGTTATATAGGCATAAAGCTTACATAACAAGATACTTCCTATTCTCTAAACAAGAAAACAAACCACTACTCAAATGATAACCTATGACACAACGAAATAAAATTACTTCCTAGGACCTTGAAACTTTGTGCCATACATGGCATTAAAAGCATCCAAATTCCCTGGAAGATCACGAACCTGTTTCGCATAGTCATCTAAATCATAGTCATCATACTCATCTTCAAACTCTTGGCCACCACCAAATATATTAGCAGATTCATCAAATGGGTTAGCAACAACCTCATCTTCAGAATCAGACACCTCAATTTCTCCCACTTTAGAAAAAGGGTTAACTATCTTAGTAGAAGGTTGTGAACAGGTTGACCATCATCATCCACAGTAGCTATCCCATCAATAATTAGCTTTTCAAACCAATTTTCTCAATATGGAGTAGAACCAACATCCATTGTTCCCATTGAATCACTCACAAGCGTTACATGTGATGTAGAACCAGTCTTAATCAACTTATCCTAACAGGTTGACCATCATCATCCACCAGAGTAGCTATCCCATCAATAATTAGCTTTTCAAGCTTACCAATTTTCTCAGCTATGGGAGTAGAACCAACATCCATTGTTCCCATTGAATCACTCACAAGCGTTACATACCCGTTATACATGTTACTTGACCCGATTTCATTAAATGACCCATGACTATCTTTTGCATGGACTTGGGTCGAAGTAGACAGCCATGGGCCTTGATGTCTTTCACTGATCGGGTAAGGCAGGAAAAGGGACAAGGGTGTTTGGGTTTTTTACTTGTCGTCCAAGTTATAAAACCAAACGTGCCCTACTCCTTACCATGATTCCTGATACGCATAATCTGACATTCCCTATCCCCTAAATCCGATCCAAAATCTTCCCAGCTAGAAATCTTAGTAGACTAGCTTCAAAAGTCGATTAGGGGTTGTGTTCCTGAACTTGTACTCGATCAAGTGTTTAGGTGACAAATTGTTTGGTGCTTGTTACTTGTTCTCTTGGTCGACAACTGTAGCAGCAAACAAAGAAGGGTTTAGTTGTTTTCTGGTCGTGATACTATCTCGGACAGAAAGGGTTTTTCGAATACTTGTTATCCGATATCGGGCAAGAAGCAATTTGCTTCTTTGGTTGTATTCTGTTCTCGGACAAAAAATAATTGGACAAGAGGTGGACTTGTTCTTGGAGGGTTCTTGTTCATGGCTTATTCAAGTGGTAAATTGGTTGATTGGGTTTTACTATTACGTTCTCGACTAGCTTCATATTCGAACGTATACGTTATCGGGTTTATGTGTGATACTCATTGAGGTATCTAATTTAGATACTTGGGGTTTCGTTTGGTTCTCTTGTTCGTTATTAAAGATCAATTGCCAAGCAAGGTTAGGTTTTGTTTTATCCCTCTTATTAATTAATTGTTTATTAATTACGTGTTTAACCTAATTGCGATTACTAGATCTTTATCCATTGCGTACTCGTAGAGGTTAATGGTTAACTTAGTTGTAAAATCCCAACACATTCTACCTCCCGCATACCCTGCTCCGACGAGGTTGTGTTTGTTCTTGTTGCCGTACACTAAATTAGTACGATATCTCATTTTTATGTCTTCGATCTTGCAGCAAATGTTATGATAGTACAAATAAAGCACCTTACTAGCATATGCTTGCAGCAAATATTTTTTACTCCAATGTTATACACAAAATCTTGACAGTAACTTCATTTACATGTTTTTAATGCATAATGGTGGAACAAATAGAAAAAAAAATTTAAACCAACATATATCAATATTAGGGTCAATTTGATACTACTAGTGAAAGTATTAAGGATATACTTTCTATATAACTTATGATATAAGATCATTTGAGGACAAAAGATTATTTACATACTAAGGGATCAATCTCCACCATTCATTTTTATTTGATCTAATGGATGAGATTAATCCCAACAATATAAAAAACCAACTTTCATCATTTTTTTTCAAATATTAATATCTTTTAAACCGTTAATCGTAGAGCGAAAAAAAAATATATCATTCGACGGCATTTAATTATCTTTCATAGATAGGTACTTTGATATACTTTCGACAAAAAATTTTTTTTTCGTATTTTTCACGTTTTTTTTTAAAGTTTTTTTCGTTTTTTTTTACGTTCTTGAAATTTGAATTGAAAAATCATATATGATACTAATTTGATATAGTGTAAAATCATATATGATATGTAATATCATATGTGATATTAGTGTAAAATCACATATGATATCACATGTGATATTACATATTATCATATATGATTTAACACTAATATCACATGTGATATTCAATTTAGTGTTTTATCATATATGATTTTTTTCATACAAATTTCAAGAACGTAAAATAAACAAAAAGGCGAAAAACGTGAAAAAAATGAATTTTTTTCTTTTTCGAAAGTATATCAAAGTGCCCGTCTATAGAAAGATAATTAAATGTTCGTCGCGAAGGTGTAAATATTTTCGCTTAATGATAAGCGGTTTAAGAGATATTTAAATTATAAAAAATGGGTGAAATAATAAAATGCTTTTAAATCTCAGCAATTGATTTTTTTTTAAATGAATGGTGGAGATAAGTCCCTTGGTATGTGAGAAAAGTTTGGTATGTAAAATAACTCTCCTCATAACTTATTTATCAATTTTAGTGTTAAATATCAAAGTATAATAAAAATAGTGTTTTAATTATATTGAACAGTGTTAAGTGTGATGGATAGTATTGCACTATGTTTATGTATATCTTTGAGATCATGGTACTCTTCGGCAGCCAAAGGCTACATGGTACACTTTGTCATCCAACTTTCTTACAGAGGTTATGTTCCTCTTTGTCATCCAACTTTCAGGATCCAAACAGTAAGAGAGATAGTCTTGAGGACCATGTCCTCAATACTCGCAACAATTACCATCACATCTGCCTCCAACACCTTCTAAGAGTGAGACTTGTAATTCGTCATCGTTCTCATGCACATGACCACATGGAATGATATTCCTTTACAAGATTTCCAATATTCCTCTTCACACCAACCCTCTAAATCTTCAGAACCATCTATGATAACCTTTATAGAAGCAAGCTTTGTGATCGTAGACTACAAAGGCTTCGGATTCACAGCCTAACACTTTGTTATACGGTTGAAGTAAAAAATTCTAATATTTTTCATTCCAATTGTTCTTCCATGGCGCTATGATTCCGCAACCAGACCTACACCGACTACCCAAGTAATCCCGAGTCTGTCTTTACAACCTACACCGGCTACCCAAATAACCCAAGGTCTGCCACTGTGACAATCTGACTAGTAGAGCCTTTGTTAAGCTTGCACAATCTTGCCAGACTCGCATAGGCTTACAACCAGAATACGCCATCAACCATGATCTAAGATCAAAATTTTCCTCATTATGTCATTGCTCCCATCTTACTCGCACGTGGCATTAATACCACTTCCTGGGGAAGCCGCGATCATCAACACACCAAGCTCTGACACTTTTTGTGTAAGATATCAATTGAAAATAATATATGACCAAAAAAGTCAACCGTGCAAGCGTACATAGTCAAACACACGAACACCTCGTGTAATAACCATTATACAATACGAGAGTATAATCAAATTCCTGATCGTTTAATCCCATCTATTCTAATTTGTTTACCTTTTAACAAGCCTATTATTGTTAATTAATCTTTGGATTGTCTCTTTAATACGTTTTTTAGGTTTCTGATCAGATTTATTAGAGTTTTCAACGCATCTTTTATTAGCGTTTTCGCTGGGTATTCATTACTATTCTTATTGTTTTGGTCTTTCTACATAATGTGAGTCGATTAGGGCTCAAGTCATGACTAAACCCTTTTTAGGGTTTCGTCTTTGATGTTGTTGATTGTGTTATTACTGTTGCTGTTCTATTCGTTGCTGCGAGTGTTAGTGAGTTATAAGGGTTTAGTTTTTTTCGTTTTTTATTGTTTAATGGAAGGCGGGTTTGATGCTGGGATAATCAATGTCATGGCTGATAAGGTTAACACAGATTGTACTCCAATATCTTTTGCGGATATGTTTAAGGATAAAACACCCAAGAAGATTGTGAAGATTTATGAGATGAGAAACGAAAATTGCGTAGCTGGTGCTAATGTCACCATTCCTTTAGAAGTAGTTGATGAGGTAAGTTCTCGATTCGCTAATACATTTTATGGTTATTTCATTGGTAAGAGACTTGCCTTCCCAATAGGCGAAAATTATGTTAGGAATATATGGGCAAAGTTTGATCTACAAAGGGTTATGCTTAACAATGGATTTTTTTCTTTTTCAATTTGCGACCAAAGAGGGTATGGAAAGAGTTTTGGAAGAAGGTCCATGGTTGATCCAATTAGTGCATATTTTTTTTAACATCTAGACTCCTAACTCTAAACTCATAAAAGATGATATAGTGTCTACTCATATATGGGTTAAAATCCACAATGTTCCAATTGTTGCTTATTCTGAGGTCGGTCTTAGTTTGATTACAACGAAAATTTGTCGCCCCATCATGCTTGATGCATACACTAGTTTGATGTGCCTCCAATCGTGGGGTCGTAATTCCTATGCCCGTGCCCTTTTGGAAATGTCGTCAAAGGAAGCTTAACTTGAGTCTCTTGTGGTTGCTATCCCTTACCCTAATGGGTCCAATCATTCATTGGAAAAACTTGATATTGAATATAAGTGGAAGCCGCCAAGGTGTAAGACATGTAAAGTTTTCAATCACAAAGATGAGGGTTGTCCTAAGAGAGTGAAACCGGTTGAGAAACCGTTGGTTAACGAGGAAAGGTTTATTGAGGTTAATATGAAGAAAGGTAAGGGTAAGCAACCAGTTAATAATGGACAAGTTGATGGACTGCGATTGCAAAAATCAAAGGTTCAATTCCATTATAGACCGGTTTTTAAGTCGAATAATGGTGGTGCTTCAACTTCACAATCTAATGTTGATCCGAATTCAGGTAAGTCCTCTTCGTCTTCTATTTATCCTAATGATGGTAATAAGGTTCAGTCGGCTGAAAAGCCTAAGGCTAGTGCAAATAGAAAGTCGGCTAAGGTTTTGAATGATAGTTCTAATTTTAAGGGTAATGATAACCCTAAGGATTCGCTAACGTAAACTCATGGTTCTACCATGATGGATGATATTAACCTATTTGATTTGGAAAATAGTTTTGATGTGCTTAAGGAGAATGATTCTGTTTTGGAATGTGTGATTGATTCTACATATGCTCCTGATAGTAATATTGCTTTGGGCGATTATGGTTGCACTAGTACTACCCCTATTATTGAAAAAATTGAGAAGCTTGAAAAGCTAATTATTGATGGGAAAGGTACTCTTGTGGATGATGATGGGAAACCTATTAAAAAGGTTGATCATTCGGGTAACCCATTCTCTAAGGTGGTTAATGTGGTTGTTTCTGATAGTGACGATGATGAGGTGTTTGAGCCGGATAATCCTGTGGCTAGTTATTTTTCATCGATAGTTGGAGGTAATGAGCTTGAAGATTATTTTTCTAATGATTATGCGGCTCAGGTCTACGACTTACCAGGGCAATTGGATGCGTTTTGCGACCAATTTGATATCAAGCTCCAAGGCCGTGCTAGGAAGTAATACTTTATTTTTGTTAGTTCATAAGATTGGCATGTCACTTTTATATAGTTTATTAGTTGTTCTAGTTTTTGGTAGCTAGTTGTTCGTTTATGGCCTGTAATAAATGATCTAGTTTCGAGCTAAGACTTAGAAACCTCAAAACCCATAAATAGCTTAAGTCACCCAAATCTTTCATATGAAACTCAGTTGACTTTTCAGGTTGCAAAAATATACAAAATACATTATCATTCATCTTGCATTATCCGTTAATTCACCACATGTCATAAACGATAATGCAAGATGAATGATTCTGAATACGCCGTGACCACCAATATCATGTTAGATGCACACATACGCTATTAATACATATATAACACACTAATATGATTATATATCACTAGAAACATAAACTATAAACCACCCGAACTTGTATAAACACATACCAACACTTAGGGGATATTTCTTGTTTTTTTTTCCTATTTAGATATAGGTCCTGTTTAGATAAATAAAGATGTTTTGAATATGAATCACATAAGCAAATACATGTTTGTTTTCCATCCTGAATGAAAGCATTCTACAAACTAAATGACCTATTTTCCCTTCTATTTAAAATCAATATGTAAACCCAAAAATCTGTTGCAAATAAAATCAAGAAACAAAATTCAATACTTTGTTCAAAGTGAATTTAAAAGCCAAAAATTAAGAAAGTCAAATGGTCGGGGAATTTACCTGTTAGTGAAAAATAAAATAAAATAAAAAGAAATGTCTTTATAAAAAAAAAGACTAAAATACACCGTTCGTCCCTAATCTTTTACACACGCATCACGTTGAACCAAACCTAGGCGTTTTCATCGCTGGAGGTACAAAACATGGGTTTTTAATGCCAAACAAGTCCCTTGACCACTAATGCCAAAGTCAATGTCTGACTTTTGTTATGTAGTCGAGGGTATTTTAGCCATACACATTTATACTTTTGTTTCTTTACATTTGATTTTGGCAAATTGCATAAAAGTGTACTCAACTTATAGTCAATTTCAATTTAATGTACTCTACTTTTTTTTCTTCAATTTAATGTACTCAACTTATTTTTGATTGCAATGTAAGACATATAGCAGTTTCTCGGTTATTTTATGTTGAAAAAATTACATTTTTCGTCCCTATGGTTTATCCCAATAACATTCGTAGTCCCTATTTCATTTTCATTACGCCAGACAAATGTTTTCGTCCGTTTTTATACGTTTTCATATATTTTGTCAATTTTTATACGTTAAAATTTAAAAAAATACATTTTTTTTTAAATTAATGTTTAAAAAAAATTATTTTTTTTTGAAAAAAATAAACTTTTATAAAAGCAATAAAATTTTTATTTTTTTTTAAAAGAAATTTTTTTAAAAAATTAAATTTAAAAAAAAAATAAAAAAGTTAAAATTTTAAAAAGAAAATTTTAAAAAAATTAAAATTTTTAAAAAATATATAAAAAGTTGTAAACTTTAAAAAAAATTTAATTTAAAAAAAAAAAAAATTTTTTTAAAGATTAAAAGTTTAAAAATTTTATTTTTTTTAAATCTGGATAAAAAATTTTTAAAAAAATTTAATTTTTTTAAAAACTTTAAGTTTTTTTTTAAAAGTTATTTTTTTAAATAAAGTTTAAAATTTTGTTGTTTTTGAAATAAATTATTTTTAAAATTTTTTAAAATTTTAATTTCTTTAAAAAAGTTAACGTATAAAAATTGACAAAACGTATGAAAACATCTACAAGCGGACGAAAACATTCGATGCTGCGAATTAGAATGAAATAGGGACTTACTTAATGTTATTGGGATAAACCGTAATCGCTGTATTTTTTCATCATCAAATAACTGAGAAATCGTTATATATCTTACATTGCAATAAAAATAAGTTGAAGTCATTAAATTGAAGTTAAATGAAAAAAAAGTAGATATAAATCAAATTGGTATAAGTTGGGTCTTTACTGCAATTATTTTTTTAATAATAAAAAAAGTCACTTATCTTGCACTTTTCTTTTCTTCGAGGCTGAACAAATTTTTTCTGCGGTTATTATCTTTCAAATTCATCATCTTTAGGGTATTTTGCAAAAAGTCTGACATTTTGCCCTCTTACCCCATGAAGCAATGATGTGAGTATAATATTTTTTTTTTATCATTTGCCCTAGTTTTTATTATGTTAAATTTTGGATATGTATTAAGATAATTTATTTAATGATTTATAATTGTGTTAAATATATGATAAAAATGTTTAGGGTTTAAGTTTACACTATTTACTTATTAATCGTATTTGTAATAATTTAATATATACTTAAAAAGGGAAAATTAAAATCATTCGGACAATTATAAAAAACAAACAACACTTTTCATTCAGATTCGGACATTATAGCTACCTCTTAATAGTAAGATGTGGTAGTCAGATTGAGATCAGTAGTAAGATTAGGATGTGTAACATCTTAATCAAACAAACACACCCTTAATCTAGTCATAGTATACTCTCTAGTCGATGCTTCAACAAGTGATGACAATTATATGCAAGTACTTGAGGTTGTGATATAATTCCTCTAATTTAGCGGAAGGCGTTAAACCTAATTCGGTTTAAGCGCTTGAAGCATAAACAACTTGAAGTGAATTAGGGCAAATGATAAAACAAAACATTTTTATCATAGATTTAACACAATTATAAATCATTAAATAAATTATCTTAATACATATCCAAAATTTAACATAATAAAAACTAGGGCAAATGATAAAAAAAAAAAAGTATTATCTTGCCATCATTTTTCTTGTGGGTAAGAGGGGCAAAAATGTTCAACTTTTTTGCAAAATACCCTAAAGAGGATGAATTTGAAAGTATAATACTTGAAGCAAAAACTTTTGTTATTACGCGAAGAAGAAAGGGTGGCAAGTATAGTACTTTTTTTTATTATTAGCCATTTTTTTTATTAGTAATATTAAATTAAATTTAGCTGGACTGCTGAGCAATGGGCTAAAACAAAATATACTTTAAGCATTAACGGCTAAAATGAGCTACTGACTTTTATCTCAGTTGCTGCATTATCATTTCTACTATCTTGTTTGTGGAATTGTGGGTGTTCTTTTTCCAGCAACATGTTCAAAGTGCCATTTCATCTGCTGTCTTATTTTGTGATATACCTTCCATTAATCAGTAATATATGCCATGTCTATGAAAAGAAGCACCTTAGATGTCTAAATGTCTTTTAACTATAATATAATACTAAAACATTCATATATTATCGTATTGAATATCCATGGTTTTTTTTTTTTGCAAATATGAGCTGATGTCTGAAATTTGCCTATCCAGTTTCTAGCAAAGAGCATTTTTGATAAATAAAATTGTATCCTTAGATGGAATGCTTTGTGTATAAAGTGCATTCGACGTGGACGTCGTCTTTATACTTGGTATTTTATAAAATAAAGCTCATACATACTTGTGATTGATTTTAGCAACTTGAGGCTGTACTTGAAAGTGTTCTAGAGATCCTGGAAGTAGTTGGTGAGCAAGTTTTACCTGTCAATATACAGACCAAGTTTTACCATTCAATGAGCAAGACAAGGGGGCAAAAGAAATGCAATTTCTTCAGTCAGTATTTATTAAACTCATGTCAGCTGAAATTAAGGTGGTCTCTTCAGCGGTCTCCAAATTGATCAGTCGGATCAATACGGAAAAGAAGGTACATAGGATCACATCATTTGCTATGGTGTAATCCTTCCTTTCAATAAGAAAAAAAAAAAACGAACGCTAGCGTTATTTTAAGACGCTGAAGTAACCAATGAGTGAAGCAGTGGTTGTACTAGATGTTTTACTGATTGCCTAATGTGTGTTATTTTAAGATGCTGAAGTAAGATATGAACTTATACCTGCATATTCAGCCTGCTAACAAGCTGCGTGTGTTCACCTGCATCATGCCAATTCAAAATTGGAATGACTATTTCAATAGTTAGCACTTCACATAAAGCAACAATGATGATGATTTTGGAAACTTCGATAATTAAAAAAATTAGAGTAATAACTGCTTTTATATATTACTTACCAGACCACGAGAAGGAGCTGAAATCTGTGACTGCTGATATTTTAATATTGTCCAATCGAATACATAATCAAACTGAAACCCTGTAAACAAATTTATGAACTTAGAGTCACTGATACAGGTTTCATCTGTGATCTTAAAGCTTTATGCTGTTAATGGCTAGGACCAAGGAGATGTTACCTTCACCGATAAACTTTACTTTCGCTAGGACCTAGGAGATGTTACCTTCAGTGCAGCACATCTATTGATGTACAAACTTTACTTTCGCTAATCTTCTCATACTTTTGTTTCTTATTTCCTAATCTCAAGCCCTGCCTAGGTAAGTATAGAAATACATACCAATGCCTAGGTAAGTATTCATGCTTGTATATCGGGCAGTTCTAGTCAAGTTTTTATTTTCTCTACAGAGCGAGACAGTGGATATCACTTAAGAAATGATGTTTCATGCAGTACTGTAAGGGAAATAAAGAGTATGCACACACTAATTAGAGAATGTGTTGGTCAATAATTTTTACCTGTATGGAATGTGTTGTTGAGTGTTATCCCGATATCGTTTTACTAGACCATAGTCAATGATGTAGACTTGCAATAAGGTGAACGACAGATATTACAAGGTAGTCCTAAGGCTACAAATTGGAAACTAAAATGAATGGTCAGCTGCATTACCTGATTAGCTCTACGTCCTAAGCCCATAAGAAAATTATTCGGCTTGATGCCACGATGTAGAAATGACTTAGATTGAGCAAACTCAGTTCGGTTGATCTGAAACAAGCCCCATCATCAGTAAGAAACAATTTTTTAAAAGTTGAGGCACAAAGATATAAACTGGTAATATTTACCATCTGATCAGCAAGCATAATAATTGTTTATAAAGAAAATTTCCTTCTACACAAACTGAATAAATCCTCGAGACTAGGTCCAATTGAATGAGTAGGGATTATGGTTAAAAAAATATTGAGAGAAACATCTTATTATAGCTACTTACTTCCTCCTTGTAAAATTTTGTATAACGTTGACTCGTATAGCAGCTGAGGGTGCTTTGTCTTGACATTTTCCTGAATCATACCATCATAGTCAAACAAACACAGAGTAAAGACATTTCCTAATTGTAAGTTAGGAATAAAATTGTATATTGTTGACTTGGAGCAATTAGCGAGCCCGGTAGACTATGGGAAAAAAGGGATCATCTTAAGCCTAAAAAGACCACGAGAGGATTGTATTGGTTATCACCTCATTACTCAAATCCTAACGTTCCTAATACATTACGCAAAATCTTAATTACATCTATAACGCTCCGGATCTGTATCGGATCACTATGCATCACTATGCAGATAGGCAATTTTAACAAACTGATTCCATTATTCTAATGCATAACTTTTACAAGGTGTTTGGCAAAGCTTAATTACATATTTTATCCTTATCAACTACAAGTTTCTACTTTAAGAATTTATAAATGATAACAATCTGACTATACACATACCTTCCCGCCTTATCAACTATAAAAAAGCATAACTTTGCTAAAGGGGAACCGTTCAAATACATACTACCCACACAAAGGTCCTAGACAGATATAGGTCAAACCAAATACTAATATAATGCCATACACTCACATTACTATAGCTAACCAGGAAACTTGATACAAAAATGATGAAAAGTGCAGCTAACTACACGAACCAGCAACACACATACAAGCCATCATAGTCTAACAAAAAATCATACTGTCCACACATAATTGATCGGCAAGTTCATATAGTCACACAGAGAAACATATTAAGCTCATTATTACTACCTTAAAGTGCAATAATCAGATACTCGGTTTATGATGCATATCCAAACACCCCTATAACTGACTGTAAAACCGAATGGCAAACATAACAGTATCTAAAGTTTCTAATGCAATCTCTAACTTAATTTCACACTTACAAGTTCCGAACAAATTTTAAGCACATACTACACATCAATTGTTAATTATACTATTTAGTAGATAGTTCATATTTCGAAAAAAGTTTTTCTACTATTTAGTTCACGGTTAAATGTATTCTGAATACGCAACAACCACGCTAAAGCAAATCATCATAACACAAATACTTTCGCAAAAACAATACAATCAGGACATCACTATACCAATTACAAAGAAGCAAAACAGTTGATAATCAATTATAATAAGCTATCCTAAACGCCAACCGATCGTTATACAAATGCGATCGAATTAACTAAACACCTCAGCAAATATTCAGAATCAAAAGGTGAACAAATCACTACCTCAGCAACAAATCACTTCACGAATCGATTGCAGCTGAAAAAATCAAACTAAACACCTCAGTCAAATTCATACCGTACGATCACCAACACCGAATTCAATACTCAATCGGTTACTGGTTCAATTGCACAAACGTGTTCGATTGGATCCATTGATCGTGTAAAATTGGCGGGAAAACCTGAAAGAAGAAGACATTGGGTGTATGTGAGTGCGTGTGAAATAGTTAGGGTTTATGTAATTGAAAGTTAAAAAAAATTGGGGGAAAAGATTTGCTCAAATAGAATTAGAAGTAACTAACCTTTTGTTTTTATAAAATTTGAGGAGTTTTTTTTATAAGAAATTTGGGGGTGGTGTTCATTGTTGATGATATGCTTATTTTTCTAGTGATAACGATAAACATATAAGTAGATTTATTTCATAAAATGGTACTGTCATGAGGTGAACAAGTTATAAATAGGAAAATGATTCCCATGCTCTTAAGTCATATCTTTTAAAAATATGGTAAGCAACTCATGTGTGACGTGGATTGCTAAATCTTCTTTTCATATCTACCATTGATCTAGCCATAATGCCGATCTAACGTTGGCGTAAAATTAGTCCTATGAGTTAGTCATGCCAATCAAGACTCATTAGTAGAATAAAATAAATAATATAACTTATAAATTACTATTATGAGATTTGTTCATTTTTGTTGACTAGTTTTTAGTTACTAGTTTGTCTTAAAAAAAAACACTCAATACTAGCTCGATTAACTTTTTAAATATGATTATATAAGTGCACCACAAACATGTTAAAAATATTTTACTACTTAATGACGAACATTCTTGTCACTAAAGGTAGATTTTAGTGACGAACTTTTATGTCGTCATCAACTTGGGTGACTAATTTGAATTGAAAATATCTATCATACAATTTTGTAACAAGTTAATGACGAACTATGTGTTTCATCACAAACTTTTAGCTTGTGACAAAAATTGATGACGAGTATTTATTTCGTCACTAAATGGTCTAATTAATGACGAGAATATGGGTCGTCAAAAAATTGTTTGTCACTAAAAGGCCTTTTTCTTGTAGTGGCTACACAGAATGATACAAGGAATTTGACAAAATCAAATGTAAAGAAACAAAAGTATAAATGTGTATGGACTAAAATACCTTGGACTACATAACAAAATCGGAGCATTGGACTTTGGCATTAGTGGTCAAGGGACTTGTTTGGCATTAAAACCCATGTTTTGGACATCCAGCGATGAAAACGCCTAGGTTTGGTTCAACGTGATGCGTGTGTACAAGATTAGGGACGAACGGTGTATTTTAGTCTTAAAAAAATGAACCCACACTCATCTAATTATTCTCAAAATCAATTCCAACAAATTCCATACTCTTATATAACTACTCAGAATCAAAAGATCAAACCACAATTAAACTTCAATGATTGCGAACTTTCAAAAACTCAAAAAGCATGACAAAATGATGTATTTCAAAAGCTTTAAATTTATAATAATTAGTTCTACTGATTCCTCAATACACAAAACACATGGGTAAAGTATAACCCCCATTTATAGTAAAGCTTTTACGTAAGACCAGGTAGTCCCAAGGGAAATGTAAGCAATTCACAGATTGTTTGTCAAGAACAAAGCCAAATGATTGTTACACGTCAAATAGCCTAAACGTGTGTATAGCAAAGCAAAGTACCAAACTCAAAGACAAGCCGAGGCTAGAACTTACAAATTAATTCATACAAGTTGCATCTAACGGGTAATTATAGCAAACAAGTATTTCTACCAATAACCACATCGAATTGTTTCGACCTATACACGATGTTTATATCAATTCATTAAGCACGATTTGAATGAGATATATAGTATGTATAGATTCCAAACTTATCCGGTTTTTCAACATAAGACAAGTCCTTAAACAATATATTGCTCGCTTGTTTATCACTCTACCATACAATTCTCACAAGTATATTATTGATTCGTGACTCAAAATTAACTAAGACAACTTACTCTTTTGACCTACTTCAATCGCAATAATCAACCGAGAGATAAACTAGTGTTTACAAGCATCATATCATCGAATTCATATATAAATATATTTCACGAATCAAAGCACAAGCATCCAAATAAGCGAGAAACAACCATATCATAACCAAACCAATAACCAGCATCACAGACATAAATAAACTGAGAAACAAATCAATATTGTTAGTAAAGAAATGTACCAAATCTGTTTATGCGAGTAATATGAGTACAAAGAGCCAAAACCATTATTTTAACTACAACGGACACCAATCCAAAACCTGATTGTTACATGATTAAACAACAACCTATGCTACTGAATATACCCAAGGGAATGTCATGTTCACCTCTACAAATCCGTAACGTGTCACAAAATGGAATGTTTGGTAACGTATATGGTAGTGACTTATAAGGATTTGGTGTGAACCCATCTAAGTATGATGTGTGATTAGTTTAGGTTCAGGAAAAGTGGAGTTAGGGTCTGGAAATCGTGATATACTTTTGTGGTTATGAGGAATGGTGATGGCAGTGGTGGCTTGATGAGGATAAAGGGGTGTTTGGATCATCGGGTCCTAAGACCCTCCCATCTTCTTCCAAGTTTGATTATTGATAGTATGTGTTAGATTGTTATGTGTTCATAGAGCTGCATTCTTGGGTCTATTTATAGGCTTAGTAACACACTTGGGGACCAAGAGAAGGAATACGATTAGTTACACATTCAATGTGATCCCTATAAATGTTGTTTCGCTGAATCAGACATGAAAGTACGGCTATTTTCCTTTAAAGATCATTGGTTTCATGGGTGACACAAGATCAATGTTGTAGATAATTGTCTTAGCTTTCCGTATGCTCAAGATATCGCCAAAACAATGGACAGGTGTCAGGACGTATTAAACTTGAGTTTCATTCTTCGTTTTAAGCTTCAAATCTTTATATTTGCTTCCGTTTCTTCAATACACGTACCGTGAACCTATAATAACATATATGTTGATCCCAGTTATGTACTTGATCTTATTCCCTTAGCTTGCAAAGGTTTAGTTATGCTAGATAAACTAACACAACTAGTTTAGAAACTATTTTGAGTTTAATCAAACACTATGCAAAATCTAGTATTTAATATTAAGAAGAACACAATCAAATTTAAACGCTTCAATATTATTAATGTATAATATGAATACTCTCACAAGTATTAGGGTTTACAACCTTGAAGCTAAACAAAAATAATACATACTAATCATTATGCCCTAGGCCTCCTTTTATAGACTAAGGAATCCTATTAGGGTTAAAATACGTATTCTCCAAGATAAGAATATTTTCCTAAGTATATCAAATCCTTTACATACTTATCTAAACATTCTATACATATCTTAACCGACTTAAAACATAAACAACATTAATAAACAACAAGTAGTCATAACTCTTTACTCTGGCAGCATTAATACTTCAGCAGCAGTAACTTAGTACTAGCAGTACTAACTATTCTTCTAGCCGTATTAACTACTTAGTGCATTTTTCTTTGAAGTTCCCAGCAGTATTAATATACACTAGCAGTTATAATTCATAACCATCAGCAGTAAAACACTTAAAACATTTTTCATAAATATCCATGAGCAGTCTTAACCATATGAGCAGCAGTAGTATCTGGAAGTCTTTGAAACCCAACAATCCTCCCCTAAACTTGATATTTCCTTTTGAAATCATCAAGTTTCTTTCACAGTATTAACAATGCTCACCTAAACTTGAAACCTAACAATCCTCCCCTATATTTGTTTAGGATTCAGGATGTACTTAATTTTCTTGATTAGCTGATAGACCATTTCATCCCATCTTTCAATTTGAATTCTGATGGTACCATTTAGCATTACATTGACTGTTGCAAGACTCAAACCAGGATATGTCTTCTAAACCAGCGTGTAGAACTGAAGTCCCTTCATTACTACAGTATGAACTCCACATGAACGATATAGCTTCCATTGCAGAACTTGTTGGGAATTACGGAAAACTACTGGAACTGCTGAAGTTCTACTGGATCTGTTGAAGTAATGGCGAAAAGTTTCTGCCAGAAGAAGGAACGAAATCGCTTTGAAGTGATAATGCAGATCGTGATTACTGAAAGTGCTTATCCACGTAGGAGAGATAAGCAGGATGTAGGCCGTATGTAGGAAAAGTCGTACGCCCGTGTATGTATAGGTTGGCAGCCATTATTATATAGAGCTTACTCAGAATAAACAATATGATGAGTAAAACAATATGATTAGTTGCATGCTTATCTAAGATGCATGCGTTCTTTGTGTTTGTATTAGGAGCATCCGTTAAAAATGCTCGTGAGTGATTAGATGGTTTTCTTGCCTATAAAAGGAATCATAAGAGTATGTAATAAAAGAGTTTTGTTTGGGAGAAGTCCTTCAAGTCTTGTAAAAACATCCGAAACATAGAGTTTCAATAATAAAAGATCCATAGAGGATCAAAGAGTTCTTAGTTATTATATCTTGTATTTACTTTCCGCTATAAAATACAAGTTGTAGAGATCTTCTATTAGTTTGCTTGTGATTACATAGGCAACACTAACGATCTCCGAGTGCTTAAGATCTATCAAGAGGTCTTTCTTTTAACAAGTGGTATCAGAGCCTCGGGAAAGTCTCTACGATACTAAGAACCTTTCATACCCTCATACAACCAAACATACCCTCACCATGCCTGGATCCGATAATGAAATGGAAGTCACCAACACAAACAACACCAACACCACTTCCATGCAACAGCTTAGTCTCTCAACAAGTAATGGTAAATTTCCTTATTTGAAAAGGGAAGAATATGATCTTTGGACTATGAAGATGGAAAACTGGATTTCCAATATTGATTGGAATCTGTGGGAGGTGGTGAAGAAAGGAAACTGTTTAAAGAAAATGATTCTGACGAGGGGATGGGAAGTTTATCATGGCTCCTCCCAAAATGCTGAAGAAGTGCTGGCCATGCAGAGAGAGCACAAAGTAAAACTATTACGCTTCAAGCCATTCTGAAGATCACACGTGTGATTTTCACCATATGGATGATGCAAAGGACATATGGATGGCTCTCAAAGCAAGGTTCGGTGGAAATGAAGAATCGAATAGAATGAGAAAGTCCATCTTTGAGGCAACAATTTCAAGACTTTAATATCTCCGAAGAAGAAGGTATCCACAAAGGATACGACGGGTTCCATAGGATTTTGAGTCACTAAACCAGGTGAATGCAAAACGATAATGATGATGCAACTCAAAGTTCCTTCGATCCTTGCCTCCATCATGTTTACATGTAAGTATAGCCCTCAAGGCTAAAGGTGGGTTGGACATGCTCACCTTTGATGAGCGTACAACAGACTTCGAAACTCTTGAACTGATGTCAGAACTCCATACCGTACATCTTCTTACGGTCATGCAGCTTTTGTTGGGACATCTCACTCCAACATGATGGTACAAGCTCCAAGTTCCAACTACTTTCCATCATCATCTTGTGCTCCCACTCCACCACATAACACTCGTCCCACTCCACCATGTTCTCAAACTAAGTCTAGTAGTGTGATGGAGGATGTTCTTCATTCTTTTGTTGATGATTATGATACTCAGTGTTATCTTGCATATGAAGACTTTGATCAGGTGGACCCACTTGAAATGGAGGAAATGGCGAAAATGCAGGTGGCATTCTTTGTCGGTGGACATCAAAAGGTTTGAAGAAAAGTGCGGAAGGAAGTTTGCTTTCAAGGGGAAAGGAACCAGCTTCGCTTTGATAGGAGAAAAGTCAAGTGTTTCACTTGTCACCAGATGGGGCATTTCTCAAGGGAATGTAAAGATAGGAAGAGTGGAGATGGAACCAACTACTTCTCCTATCGGCTGAGGGAGAATTTGGAGCTTCATTGACTCTTCTTACCATGGATGAACAGGTCAACTGGGTGCACATGAACTATGAATGAGGAAGCTCATGATCTTGATAAGCTTGGATTGGGGCAAGGTGTACCTTGGATGCAAGGCATGATCATTACTTGCCTTGATGGGACTATCTCGGGATCATCCCCTTAAGCATAAAATATTGGTATTGTTGATAGTGGTTGTTCGAAGCATGTCGGGAACAGGATATGATGCACAATTTTGTTCCTATAGAAGGAGGAGGCAATGTGACCTTTGGAGGAAGTGATGGGAGTATCACAGGGAAAGGCACCATAAAGACACCTCATCCGAATTTTGAAAATGTGTACTATGTTAAGGAACTTCAGCATTTCAACTTGTTCTCCGTTTCACAAATCTGTGACACTAAGAACAAAGTTCTCTTCTCAGAGAATGAATGTCTTGTCTTTGTCTAAAGACTTCAAACTCCCTGAAGAAACTTCAATTCTGCTGAAGGTTCCTCGAACTCACAATTTATACACATTCAACCTTAATGAAGTTCAACCCGGTGGTGACCTCACGTGTTTGGTGGCTAAAGCATCACTTGATGAATCTACTAAATGGCATAGAAGGATGGCTCATGTGAATTTCAAGACCATAAACAAACTCTCTAAAATGGGTCTTGTTGAAGGTCTTCCCACCAAAGTATTCACCAATGATCATAATTGTGTTGCATGCAACAAAGGAAAACAACACAGAGCCTCTTACAAAGCTATCAATACTATGAGCATCATTTCGAACCTCTTGATTGCTCCACATGGATCTGTTTGGCCCAACTCAAGTCGAAGCATTGATCATAAGTACTTACGTTTGGTTATCACTGATGGCTATAGCGATTTTGTTGGGTTTTCTTTCGAGAACCAAAGATGAAACATCTCAAGTCTGACCAATTCATCACTCTTGTTGAAAATCAGTTGAACAAAAAGGTTAAGGGAATTCAGTGTGATAATGGGACAGAGTTCAAAAATGCCATTCTTATAGAACTCCGTGGGTCAAAAGGCATAAAAAGGGACTATAGTAATCCAAGAACCCCACAACAAAATGGGGTGGCGGAAAGAAAGAATAGGACCTTAATAGAGGCTGCTAGGTCAATGCTTGCAGACTCTAATGCCCACTATGTTCCGGAGAAATTGGCTGTTGGCACTGCGTGCTATGTGCTAAACAAGGTCTCCATTACTAGACCACAACTCAAAACACCATATGAACTTCTCTTTGGAAAGGTTCCTGTCATTCACTACCTAAAACCTTTTGGGTGTCAAGTGACCATTCCGAACACCAGTGATCCGTTGGGAAAGTTTGATGAAAAGGCTGATGATGGCTATATTGTGGGTTATTCAGCTCATAGTAAAGCATACAGGGTGTACAATTTGCAAGCCAAGAAGATAGAGGAGATGTTGAATCTGAGATTTTTGGAAGATAAGCCCAATGTTCAAGGACAAGGTCATACGTGGTCCTTTGACCTTGACTACTTAACTGATTATTTGGGTTACACGGACATTTGGCTAACCAAAATGCAGGTCCTCAAGACTCTCCCACTAACAATGCAGGTTCCTTAGATGATGATTAGAAAATGAGTTTGAAGATGATGAACAACCTATACTTGTGCCTTCTTTCTCCCCTAACAACATTGCGATTTACCACCTCAAGGATTTTTGCGATACGAGTGATGAAGATGAATCAAATTATGCTAAAGACCTTGCTAGGCTCCAGACTCAAGAATTTGCTGACTAAACTTGAAGCGAGAAACTGAATAGAGAGGTTGCTAATAAAGGAGTCGGTGGAAACCATGTTTTATGCTGAAGTTGATTCTGTCACACCTACCTACTCCTCAAATCCCTGAAGGCTATCTGTTGTTTCTTCTCATGTTCCTTCTCACGTGTCTTGGACTTTGGTGAACCCTATACACGCTTTCCAAAACTTTCAGATCTTGGAAATCATCAACCCAAAGCTGGCATCTTCACATCACCCTCTTATGATTCTGAATTTGAACCAACCATCACTAATCTTGATTCATCCATTGAAGTCAACCCTTACTACTCGAGGATCAATATTGCTCATCCTCAATCCAACATTATAGGTGATCTTTTGGCACCTGTTCAAACTCGAAGGGCTATCTCCGGTCCTCGGTTTGGACAGATTGCTTTTCTCTCTTATGTCTCCAACCAACAAAGAGACAATCACACAGACTTCAAGCATTGTCTGTTTGCTTGTTTTCTTTCTCAAGTGGAACCAACAAGTGTTTCTCAAGCCCTTAACGATTCAAGCTGGCTAGAAGCAATGTAAGAAGAGATGCAACAATTTCACAATCCCAGAGGTTTGGATCTTGGTTCCACTCACGATGGCAAATATGCCATTGGGACAAAGTGGATTTTGAAGAATAAGAGAGATGCTCGGGGTGTTGTGATCAAAAACAAAGCAAGATTAGTGGCTAAAGGTTTGCACAAGAGGAGGGATTGATTATGATGAAGTGTTTGCACTGTTGCGAGTGGAAGCCATTCAATTTTCTGGCTTATGCTTCTTACATGGGCTTCATGGTATATCAGATGGATGTTAAAGGTGCTTTTCTGTATGGTGAGATTGAAGAGGAGGTTTATGTCTCTCAACCCAAGGGATTTGAAGACCCAGATCACCCAAATCATGTTTACAAAGTTGTTAAAGCTCTTTATGGCTTACATCAGGCACCCAGAGCATGGTATGCTAGGCTTTCATCATTTCTGCTGAAGCATGGTTACAGGAGAGGTGCTATTGATAAAACTCTGTTCCTCAAAAAGAATTACTCAGACATAATTCTGGTGCAAGTTTATGTGGACGAAATTATTTTTGGTTCCACAAACGAAACTTGGTGCAGGGAATTTGAGGAACTAATGAAGGGTGAATTTCAAATGAGTACTATGGGAGAGCTTACTTTCTTTTTGGGTCTCCAAGTTCAGCAGAAACAAGATGGCATTTTTATCTGTCAAGATAAATATGTGAGGGACATCTTGAAGAAGTTTGGTATGGAAGGTGTTAGGACTGCCACAACACCTTATGAAGCTCCAAAGACTAAAGCAAAGAATGAATCGAGATCTACTGTGAATGTTCATGCATGCAGTCCATGATTGGTTCATTGATGTATCTAACGACTTCATGACCGATATTACTTTTCTTTGTGAGTGTTTGTTCTCGACATCAAGTCACTCCACTTACTTCCCATCTCAATCTTTGTCAAGAAGATCTTTAAGTACCTCAAAGGCCAACCTCTTTTAGGCCTTTGGTACCCAAAAGAATCTCCTTTCAAGTTGGAAGCATTTAGTGACAGTGATTATCTTTGGTGCAAATCGGATAGAAGATCCCTGGCGGGGTGCCAATTTACGGGCAAGAGGTTGATTTCTTGGCAATGCAAGAAACAAACCATTGTGGCCGCCTCTACTCTTGAAGCGGAGTATGTGGCTGCTGCAAATTCGTTGTGGTCGGTCCTTTGGATTCAAAACCAATTCTTTGGACTATGGGTACAATTTCATGAACACTACAATTCATATAGATAATCAAAGTACCATATGCATAGTCAAAAATCGGTTTTTCACGGATCGGACAAAACACATTGAAATCAGGCACCACTTTATAAGAGATGCTTATGAAAAACATTTAATAAAAGTGGCTAAAATCCATACTGATGATAATGTGGCAGACTTATTAACAAAAGCTTTTGATGGACCACGGTTTCAACACCTCGTGGTCAATATTGGAATGTTAAACCCTTATTGCATCGTTTAAGGGGAGGCATAGGCCTCGGGGAGGCATATGCCTCGAGGGGAATTTGTGCAAACTCGCATATTTTTGTATATTATTTGTCTAATAACACTAACTTCTAATATTTCTCTAGTTTGTGTGTTTTTGTGTTGTGTATGTTTTTTGTGCATTTTTTTGCGGTTATGCATGCTTGCATTTTGTCTCTTTGGATTGCGGTTTGTATATCCCATAATCAAGATCAAATTCATCAAGTGTGGTTCATTTGTACATGGTCAAGTTAGCTAAAAGAGTGTTGCTAGTTTCTTCGATATCAAAAGTCTGAAGCAAACAATTTGATTCCAATGAAGTAATAATTGAAGAAAAGAAATTGAAGTCAAATTGTTCATTCATTCATTCAAGAAACGATTTCTGATTATAGCTTACATAAAGTCAACCTACTGCATATGCATCTTCAAGATACGAGCTGTACACTTAAGCTAATCCTAATCTAGTGTATATCCTTCATTCCAAAATCTAAGTGAATGTTGGATATGCATTAGATCTGGCTTTGCTTTACGTAGGTCTTGCATAACCATCCATTCCGTCCTAACTAGATGGTTGGATATGCATGACCGACAACGAAGATGCTAAGGACCAAAATGGGAGGATGGATTGATGCAACGATTGATGATGGCGATGACCACCGAGGATGATGGAGAAAAATAACGTGTCCTGTGTGCTTCATCTATTCATTTCAACCAAAATGCAATCGATCCACCCTCTCTAAGCCCTTCTCTTATACGATGTGTGTTGATACACCAAAAGATGGTGTAGTGAGACCAAGAACCATCTCTCTATCTTTGGGGAGTGGCGGATTCCTGGCACGAGGTCCTTGTTGAGACAGAGTCTTTGGAGGTTGGGAGTAAGATGTTCCCTCCTATAGGAGTCATCGAATCATCGGCAGATTCACTTGGATTCACTACACTGTCATCTTCTGAAGAAGGAAGAAAGGGTGATTTATTTGGTCGTGGAAAGGGTTGAGGAAAGTAATACAGCCATGGGATTGATTCACCACTTGATGATGATGAAGAAGATGATGAAGATGAGGTTGTGAGATCTATGATCTCAGGTTTGGTATTCATGGTACAATTTTGTTGATTGGGGTTATTTTTGCATCTAGGGTTTGTGGTAAATATTTGGGGATCTTGGTGAAGAGATGAGTTACATTGGGATCATTTTATAGACGGGTTCGAGGCTCAATGAGTATTAATGCAAGTGGTTGGCACAGTAATTCTAGAATCTTACCGAAGATTTTCTCATCTTTGATGCATTCTGCTGAAGTTATAACGTCGGATTGATCATGTGTTCTGCTGAAGTGATATTTTGGGTTGGGTCAAAGATGCGTCCACGTCGACCAAAGGCCAACCAAACGGTTCATTTTTCTTTGACTATAATTTGGGCAAAAACACTCTATCCACCATCACTCTCTTCAGAACAAACCTATTCCCTCTCATCCTTATTTCACAAACACTCACCATTTCGAGAATCATAACTCTAAACACTCATATCCCTCATGGCTCTTGAATTTAAACATGATCACAACAAAGTTGCATTTCTGGGAAAGGGCAAGGGATATGAATATGCGAACCAATGGTGGAATTCACGAAAAGGTCCAAGATCAGTTATGCTCTAACTCATTCTCCAAATGAGATATATGAATCACTAGTCACTCAATTTTGGGAATCTGTGAGAAGAGGAGAGGAGATTAGGGCAGTGTGATTGATGAAGCAAAGTACATAGTGACAGAGGACCGATTAGGAGGAAGCTTCACTTGGAAGATCTTGATGGGTATTATACTCCAATCAGGAAGATGTGCTTAATGGGCTAAGAGAAATTGGCTATCGAGGAACCAGAACTGATATGTGGCTAAAGAAGGAACTCTGCGAAATGGAGGTTCTGGTTCACACGCCGCTTCAATGCATGAGCAACAAGACCGGAGGATGGGACCAGTTCTCTACCCAACTGGGTTATGGTATTGTGTGTCTTTCAGGGGTAACTTTCAATTTTCTAAGTATATTTTTTGAAAACTTGGTTGAAAATATTCAAAAGAAAAAGGGAAAAATTTTAATGTACCCAAGGTTTCTACAAATGATTTTAGACACCACTACCCAATCCCAATCTTTTTATCCCATAGGTACTTTAAGCACTAAATTGTTTGCCACAATGAGAACCCACTTTCGGGGAACATCATCCCTTGCTAGCACCATGTTGCCCCAAGGTAATGAGGTCAGCGATGAGGAGAATGTGGCTCATAATCCTCCCTCTTCACCGGTTGCTACTTGATGGTACTCCATTAGTTGACATTGATCACGGGCCCCTCATCACTGTTGAAGCAACTCATGTTGCTCTAGACCGACCACCATGTCCCGGTCCTCCACCCACACTAGCTACTCATGATGAGTCCGATCTATATAGACAACCCACACCAAGTCATGATAGGAATCCTCTCACTGAAGATCTTCCTCACTTTGAGCATGACCATGATTCTACTGACAGGTCCAATGAAGCTCCCCGACCACAGAGCAATCTGCTGGTGGGCTGAGGACCCTATTACACTCTCATCTGTCTATACTCGGTCAACAGGTATGCTGGCGAGGTTACTAGTCTGAAAAAGGAGCTTGCAGAGACCAAGTCTTCTCTTGGAAGTAAGATTGAAGATCTACAGAATCAAGTCAAGAAGTTAGAGAACAAACTCAAAGGGGCTCCAAAGGAAGCTTGTGGTTTCTTCGATGAAGAACAAGAAGTACCTCGATGGGTCTCTGGACTTGTTGGCTGATGTTTCTCTCAATGATCCTTCATCATTAGCTGCTACTTCCTCAAAGAAGAAGGAACATGTTCTCTACACAAGAAGAAAGAGATCTTACTTACATCGGGTTTCTTACGAAGCCTCTAAGGAACCTAGTGCTGATAAGACTACATCTGCTGATGTGCGAATGGAGGATGTTTCTTCTGATCATGATGACCTGAGTATTGCAACTGAGGTCCCTGTTATAGATTTATCTGAAGATGAGTGTGTTAAGAAGCCTGATGACAAAGAAAAAAATGTCATAACTACTGATGAGCTTGGTCTTGACCTGGTGAGTGAGGAGGAAAGACTAGGTCAAGCAAGTAGATTGGCTGAGTTTGAAAAGTCAAAGGAAAGTGAAGTATCGGCTCATCAACTTGAAAGCAGAGGATTATTCATCCTTAACTCCTGAGAGAGAAGAGAGAACTAGATGCAATGCGGGTTAAGATGCCTACGAACAGGATGTTCTAACTCGCAAGTCATTTCAAGACCTTCTCTTGCTCAAAGTATACTAGGTGGAGATTTCCTCAGTGACACTTATGTGGAGCGAATGATGGCTCAGGGAAGACAAAGGAAGCAAGAAGCTATTGCACAAAGGAAAGCCATCAAAGCTGAGAAGAACAAAGACAAACCTCCTTCTAAAGCTGAAATGAGAATGGTGGTGAAGAACCAATGCTCAATGTACAACTCTGGCTTAACAATGAAACAAGTCAAGGCTTTTCACGATCATGTCACTGTTTCGTAAATATAACCAAATCATGAGGGACAGATCATCATCTTCAACCCATACAACCAACTTGAAAAGGATTGTTGAGAATGAAACTGCTCAAGAAGCCAAAAGACTTAAGTCAGATGATGCTCCACCCGAGGTGACCTCTCCAGTCATTCCTGCTGAATCAACTTACGAAGTTGCTCCCTCTTCTAACAAGGGTCAATCTGCGAACCATCTTCCAATTCTCTGAAGCACCGATGTATCGACTCCACTTTATCGTGGCACCTTTTGTTGTAACACTAGAAGATTCTAAAGTTAAGGAAGCGATCTTGCTTGAAATAAAACAAAAAGGGCCATAAAGATATTCCACAGGATGAATGCACTTCGTGATCCAACTAAGTCTTCCTCTACCTCTTCAAGTCCTACCTCAAATGTTCAAGATGAAAATGCTCCCTCTGGGAAATCTATAAGCCTGGTAGGAGGAAGAAGAGAATGGCCAAAAGATCTCCCCGGATCTTGAAGCGGATAACTCAACGTTCATTATAGAGGGATGCTGCTGGCGATTTTCCGATGAAGATCCAAATGCGTTGGAAGATTGGAAAGCGAAGGATGATGAGATGAATGTCATTCATCGAAGGAACTCCCCTTCAATGGAATTCACCTTTCTGAAGGAAATTCTACACTTGGTAGATAGGGCAGACTTGATTTCTCTGTACACTCGAGTTACCTCCCATTCGCAACAAGGAACCACAAGGTTCTGGGATGTTCTTACCTGGAGATCTTCAAGTCCTATTAAACTCTCATATTCCCAATAGCAAGGCACATTCCATTTGGGAAAACTCACATCGGTGGAAGGTTGCGTCCTGGAGATTCTATCCTCTCCCTCGTGTACATGTGCTTGAGACTAAGAGTGGAATCACTTGTTTGTATGCTTGTGAAGAAAGTATCCATTGCCGAGAGACTTATGGAGCAGATGCTTAGTCAGAAATTGGAAATTCCTCCGGATCCGATTGGGCAATGAAAGACTGTATGCTTCAACAGTGGTGGGTTTGATCAAGACTCAACTTCTACAACAGCAATAGGCCTCATCCTCATCCTCATCCTCATCCTCATCATGATATTTGGTACTCTCTGCACTACTTTGTTTTGTTACTTTTAGTTTGCATTATTTATATTTTTATGTTTGAAGAAGTAAAAGAGTTTCATAAAAAGAAAAATCACAAAAACATCATTTTAAAAATAGTGATAGCGTTTATTTAATATAAATTAGCTTTTTAATTTATTCTTCAACTTATTATTAAGTACTCTCTGTTTATATAAGAGTTCTTAGTTAAAAAAAAAAAAAAAAAAAAAAACTAACTTTTATGCAGGTTTGTTTGTTGTACCACTCTGATGGTTCTTTACTCACCTGATGTACCTTGTGTATGTCAAAAGGTTGACTAGTTCAAAGGGTACAACTTTGGTAAAGACACATCAAATCTGTTGATAAAGCGTAATGGTTTGCTCAAAATCATAGGGTATGCAACCACCCATGCTTAATTGATGAGGGTTGTATGGTCATCAATTCACCATGGTCTATTCCTTGTTGGAATCCAAGAATTGGCTAGCCCACATGTATATGGCATGTGGTAAAGGCAACTGAATCCATATTTGGTGTTCAATTCACCAATGCTAAGAATTGACTAGTCCTGAGCAAACGGCTACGGTAAAGACAAATCAAATCCGTTTATATGGTTCTTTGGTTTGCCAATAAATCAGATGGTTATCAATGTACCATGGTTTTCGAACTCAAACATATGGCTACTCCAGTAGTAATGGCTATTGGTAAAGAGACATCAAACCCATTATTTTCAATGATTAACCTCTCACAGGAGTTAACACACCTAGAAGTGATGAGAATAGTATGAAACTTATATGTTTTGATGTACATGATGTCATATGTTCTTTGCAAAGATCCGGCGATATCCAGTTCGGTCATCATAGAGATGTTCCTCTTCTTAATCTTTGTTGCTGATGTTCGAACACAATCCTCAACAATTTTAAAAGATCTATCAAGGAAACTGGATCTTAACCTAGTCAAATTCGGTTTAGGGGAGGATTGTTGGGAATTAGGAAAACTACTGGAGCTGCTGAAGTTCTCATGATCTGCTGAAGTAATGGCCCGAAAAGTTTCTGCGAAGAAGGAACGAAATCTGCTGAAGTGATAATGCAGATCGTGATTCTGCTGAAAGTGCTTATCCACGTAGGAGAGATAAGCATAGCATGTAGGCCGTATGTAGGAAAAGTCAGCGCCGTATGTATAGGTTGGCGCCGTATTATATAGAGCTTACTCAGAATAAACAATATGATGAGTAAAACAATATGATTAGTTGCATGCTTATCTAAGATGCATGCGTTCTTTGTGTTTGTATTAGGAGCATCCGTTAAAAATGCTCGTGAGTGATTAGATGGTTTTCTTGCCTATAAAAGGAACCATAAGAGTAAGTAATAGAAAAATTTTTGTTTGGGAGAAGTCCTTCAAGTCTTGTAAAAACATCCGAAACATAGAGTTTCAAAAATAAAAAGATCCATAGAGGATCAAAGAGTTCTTAGTTATTATATCTTGTATTTACTTTCCGCTATAAAATACAAGTTGTAGAGATCTTCTATTAGTTTGCTTGTGATTACATAGGCAACACTAACGATCTCCGAGTGCTTAAGATCTATCAAGAGGTCTTTCTTTTAACAGAACTGTATTCTTGAACTTCTCTTGCCATACTCTATATTCATGATGAGGTTCGAACATAACCTCCAGATCTCCCCAAAGAACTCTATCCCGGATATCATCTGGTCTTGTATATCCATAGTTAGCTTTGACTAACTTCCATAGGGTTTCCAAGTCATCCCTATCAAAGTTTTTGACCATTTGTCCAAAATTTCAACCTTTGAGTCCTTCCTCCAGCTCTCACAATATCCCACCAAGCTGTTTTTCCATGATAACCAGTCTTTCAATCAATAACATGTACTTTAGTCTTCAAAGGAACAACATCAACTATTTCCTCTTCAATATCTGAAGCAATTACTGTTAATTGTTGTAAATCAGCTTGTTCTTTGTCATCCTTTTCTTTCTCTTGCTCTTGCTCTGTGTGCTCATCAATCTTTTGTTTCTTATTGCTCTCAGATTTTAGCTCTGGCCCTGCTCTTTTAGAACTACCTTCTTGTTCTAACTTTTCACCTGCTTTCTTTGAATTTCCCACTACCTCTTCTGTGTTAATAGCAATGATTGTATTGACTCTCTTAAAAACCTTGTCAAAGTTCTCTTTAATCTTTTCAAAACTGAGATTCTTCAGTTGACTTGGATTCTAGTTTTCCATGTTTTTTAAATAGGTACACATTACTTTTCTTTGTTCAGTTTTGGTGGATGGTTTATTCATTTTAGCTTCTTCCTTTTTGGCTGCAAAGAATTTTCTTCTTTTCTCCAAAACTTCCATAAACAACTTGGCATTCTCTTCCATTGACAACTCCTCTTGCTCTTCTTATAAAATTTTCCGAGCCAATAGATGATCTGCCTCAGTCTTAGCTTGAATATCATCCCATTCATCCCATTCTTTTGCTAAGACAAGACTGGCTTCTTTTTGTTGAGCTGCCAATTTATCTTCTTCTAAGAATTTAGCATGTAACTGTCTTGAAATTTCTTCATCAGTCAAGAGTTGTTCCTTCCTAGACAAAGGCTTAACAGGTTCTTCTATCATCTTTCCTTTTCATTTACCTTCTGGTTGTTGTTGTTAATGGTTCCCTATAATCACTCCTTTAGATTTTGGTTTAGATTGCTTCAATCCAGTAAGTGCTTCAACTAAAGTAATGTCATCTTCATCAAGTGGAACCTCAATAGTTATTATAGATGTTGCAGCAGTATTAACAGACATATCAGCAGTAGAAACTCCAGTACTTGCAGCAGCAGTAACATATACACTAACAACAGAAACTGGAACACTAGCAACACTAACTTCAACAGTTTCAACAATCAGCTTAGCCATTTCAATTACTTTCTCCACATCAACTCCAACAGTACTAACTGACTTGACAGTAGTAACATCATCCAGTGCAACAACATTACCCTATTGATTTTCCACCACATAATCAACCTCCTCATTATCAACCATCCCCTCATCCTCATTACTTGATACCACTTTTTGATCCATGTTATGTACTTGATCTTATTCCCTTAGCTTTCAAAGGTTTAGTTATGTTAGATAAACTAACACAACTAGTTTAGAAACTATTTTGAGTTTAATCAAATACTATGCAGAATCTAGTATTTGACATTAAGAAGAACGCAATCAAACAATAAACGTTACAATATTATTAATGTATAATATGAATACTCTCACAAGTATTAGGGTTTACAACCTTGAAGCTAAACAAAAACAATACGTACTAATCTCAATGCCCTAGGCCTCCTTTTATAGACTAATGAGTCCTATTAGGGTTACAATACATATTTTTCAAGATAAGAATACTTTCGTAAGTATATCAAATCATTTACATACTTATCTATGAGTAGTGTTAAATATATGAGTAGCAGCAGTATCTGGAAGTCTTTGAAACCCAACAATATATAATCTATTAAGTATCGAAAGTTCATACTTTAAACACTTTCTCGAGGCCTCTTAAAACTCAAATCAAGTTGGTCTTGTGCAACTGTATATGTATTGAAAAAAGTGGCCCCAGTTGAATAGTTGTCGCCAGCTAGGTAAAGTACCCATGGGTGTATGTTTTACCATACTATATATGGAACCTCGAGAGAGACATCGTCAAACAATTTTGAGTGATATGGAACGTTAAGATAGTTATTTGCACCCCACCATACCAAAACTGCATGCCAAATCCATAGTTCTTGTGATGCAACAACTTCATGCATTATTATTTGGTATTTGTGATCCCCCTCCCTTTGAATTTCCTTCCATAGCTGTTACGGAAATTCCTCCATTCCCAAATAATCTATACTACAAATTTTACCCAGGAACCCATGAAAATTTTCGTGTTTTCATATAAACACAAAATCTCATTATGAGTTGGTTTTAATAAATACTCCTTTGAGTATAAATCCAATATATATTTGATAAATTTGTCAAAACTATCACGACTATAATGTTTCCCAATTTGTACATATTCAATAAAAGCAACAATGGCTGTCACGTACGTCAATTGACGAATGGCAGACACGCATTTTGTTATAGGACTAATACTTATTTTATAGGCCGCATTAAGCCGTGACCTAAGAAATAAGAAGTGCTAAGAAATAGGTACAACATTATAGTCAGTTATACCTTCAACTATTTTCAAAATAGTTTTGAGCTCATTCGGAACCGTCGCCTAAAATTCGTCTCAGAGTGTTTTGGTTTATCGCCAAAATAATCTTTCAAAAGACGTTGTTTGGCACATTTATAATCCAGAGGTATACTCTTCCGAGTGTTTGAACTAGTTGCTTCACCGTCATAAAAAGATAAATAATATTCATGGTAGTTGTACAACCTTAACAATTTTTTGGCTCGTTCTTCATCGGAATAACTCATATTGAGAGTGTAAAAAGAACAATAAGCGGGAAAAAGTGAAGTGTTTTTAGTTGTCACTGTTAAAATGGGATATTTAAATATACTTTTTTTAGTTGCCAGGGAGTAGCTGGATTAAAAACTTTGAATAAGAAGAAAAATAAACCACACCGAAAACAAGCGTTATAGCCATAACACGGCTATAAAGAACCTCACAGTGCAATATAACGGCGTATAGGTACCGTTTGGGCCCTATAACGTGCGCATTAAGAGTTGCACCAAGCATTAACCTTGGGAGGCTTATTAGACTACATAAGAAATGAAAAACCAACAATATGTTTCTTATTCTTTTCTTTTTGGATTCAGAGCACATATATGTACGCCAAGCCTAAATAGGCCACACCTGATATTTACTTAAAACAGAATCTATATTTAACGGAAATATTGGCATCAAATCGATAGCATAGAGCCTTGGGCACGATTGCTTCTCTTAACGGCTTGCCTCCTAACGAAAAGAGAAGATAAATCTATGTTGTAATTGACTCAAGGTTGGAGTTTCAAACATATTACAGCCCCCCAGAAATCTGAATGCTATTTGCATCTACTCAACATCACTACAAGATTCAGAGGTTTTACGGTGGACAAAAGCCGTCCTTCAAAGCCAACGAGATATATTTACATTTTTTAGTGACAAATGTTGGTTTATGGTTTTTTTAGAATACACTGTCATTTAATAAACATCTAGCAAGACCGTTGTCTGACTGACAAAACTATCGCAAGACAGCGACAAAAAACTTCATCTTTGAGCTTTATGACCGAAATCTATAGCAAAGCCCATTCACAATAGTGACAATCTCGTGGTAACTAATTTATTATTGATCATAAAACTTGCTTAATTTGGCAAAATGCGTTTCACAACCTATAAATGTCATTTCTGACCCGCATGATAAGTAACGAATCTGGCAGTATTATAGAAAAAATTACACATTTGGTCCCTGTGCTTTACCTCAAATAACAAGTTTAGTCCCTATGTCGTTTTAATTACACTGCACATACCTATTTTTGAATCCTGTTGCCCATTCAGTCCTTATTTTAAAAAAATAGAGATTATCTTTGTAATTATTTATAGTTTTTTTATTACATGAATAGTCTCTATTTCCCATAATAGAGACTAAGTGGGCAACAAGTTTCAAAAATAGGTATGTATGGTGTAATTAAAACGATTTAGGGACTGAACCTGCTATTTGAGGTAAAACACAAAGACCAAACGGGTAATTTTGTCA
This sequence comes from Chrysanthemum makinoi, assembly GCA_910596185.1. NCBI lineage: Eukaryota > Viridiplantae > Streptophyta > Magnoliopsida > Asterales > Asteraceae > Chrysanthemum > Chrysanthemum makinoi. The sequence goes on along the minus strand of OU343225.1, from coordinate 71,127,306 downwards.
GTATTTTATATAAATATTTAAATATCACACGTTGCCGGATAGCCGCCATATAAGGACAAAAAATTACATGTCCTGAAAACTTGATATATGAGCCAATTAAAACTAATCCAGATGGATTTGTTTGTCTTTGGAATCTATCTATTATCAAATACATTTTTGGAAGGTTAGCACATGGTAATGCCCTTAATTACGCCTTCCTTTTTTATTTGATTACAATACAGGGAGAGTTATTTTACATACCAAATTTTTCTCACATATAAAGGACTCATCTCCACTATCCATTTAAAAAGAAATCGGCAATGAGATTAAAGCATTTTATTATTTCACATATTTTTTATAATTTAAATATCTCTTGAACTGTTAATCGTTAAACGAAAATATTTACACCGTCGCGATGAGTATTTAATTATCTTTCTATACACGGGCACTTTGATATACTTTCGGAAAAAAAAAAATATCGTTTTTTCCGTTTTTTAATATTTTTAGTTCTTTTACGTTACTGAAATTTGCATGAAAAAAATCATATATGATAAAACACTAAGTTGAATATCACATGTGATATTAATGTTAAATCATATATGATATGTAATATCATATGTGATATTACACTAATATCACATGTGATATTAAAATTAGTGTTTTATCATATATGATATTTTAATGCAAATTTCAGTAACGTAAAAAAACGAAAACACTTAAAAAAAACGTGAAAAATATGAAAAAAAAAAAAAAAAATTGTCGAAAGTATATTAAAGTGCCTATCTATAGAAAGACAATTAAATGCTCGTCGCAATGGTATATATTTTTTTCGCTTAACGATTAACGGTTTGAAAGATATTAATATTTGAAAAAAAATGATGAAAGTGTGTTTTTTAAATTGTTGGGATTAATCTCATCCATTAGATCAAATAAAAATGGACGGTGGAGATTGATCCCTTGTTATGTAAAGAATCTTTTGTCCTCAAATGATCTTAAATCGATTACAATAAGCTTATAAGTTGTTTTTTTTTTTTTTTAATGTTTTTAAATATGAACTTTGCTTGATATTAATACATTAAGCTGAACTATACGTGTATTGAAATAATGTGGCTACTGGTTAAAATGTTCATTTTAAAAGAAGGGTTTAGGCCGTACAATACACGCGTACTTTTTCAAATATTCCGTTTTGGTACGTGTACTAAAATCTGTCCCACTTTATGTTGCGTACTTTCATGTTTTGTACCATTTTGCACACGTGTTTACCTGCAACCGGTTGGAAATGTATAAAACCGGCAAAAATGCCTATGTGGCATATTTTTGAGTAAATTACATAGATCGTCCTTCTTGTTTGTCCCAAATTGCATCTGTCCACAGTGCGTTTTAATCTTTTTTTTACGTTTTAGTCCATTTTTTCGTTTTCATCTGTTTCTTTCACGTTTTGCGATTTTTCACGTTTTCTTCCATTTTTTATAAAATTTTTGTCATTTTTATGTTTTCGTCGTTTCTTTCGTGATATGTCCGTTTTTTACGTTTTAATGTCGCATTTATTTTAGGTTTCGGTCCGTATCTTTACGTTTTTGTCCCTTTTGTTAGGTTTAGTCGTTTTCTGACGAATACGTCAAAAACATAAAAATTGCGAAAACATAAAAGCAAAGAACATAAGAACAAAAAAGCGACGAATCGTCAAAATGAGCGAATCGTCAAAAATGGGCGAAAACATAAAAAGCGTAAAAAGCTTTCACGAAAACAAAAAGGAACAAAAATGTAAAAAGCGGACGAAGACCATTAAAAGCGGGTAATAACATAATAAGCGTGATAAAATGGGGTAAAACGTTTGAAATCGTAAGAAAAATGTATAAAAGGGCGCATTATAAAAGCGAACAAAGCATTATAAGAACGGGTAAGCGGAAGAAAACGGGAAAGCGGTGGCGATAAAAAGCGGACAAAACTTATACATGTACCAAAAGCGGTACATTTGAAAAATCGTATTTATTTAGCGTAAAACCCTATTATTTAACTTATTTTTGTTAGTGGAAATCCTACGTTAGATTGTGCACCGTTTCGTGGCGTAGATGATTATGGTTTTAGGTAAAACAAGTTTTGCCGTGCAAAATGGTACAAAACATGAAAGTACGCAACATAAAATGCCACATATTTTAGTTCACGTACCAAAACGGTATATTCCGAAAAGTACGTAGCTATTTAGCGACCTAAACCCTTAAAAGAATTGGTACACATGCATTGGGTCTGATTCAGAAAGAATGATATCATAAAAATAATAAATTTTATTTTGAAGATATTGTTAAATAAGGGATATTCAAAGAAAACTCATGGGGTGCTGTTAACAAATTTTTCTCCAAAAGTAAAGAACGATGGGTCATCTTGGTCACATGCATTTTAAGAATGCTAACATGACCTTTCTTTAAGGACCCGGCTTTAGATAATGATCACATGTCTCACTGACTGTACTTATCAGGAGGTGGGCGTTGAACCATGACCATTTTCTCCATTAGGCCCCTCGTTGATCAGTCAATATGAGCATTTGCGGTGAAGGAATGGTACCATTGAGAACTTTAGGACAAGGGTGGGACTCAAACCCGGGTCTATTGGCTCGTGCACGAGGGCTCCACCCATTGGACTATCTATTAACAATTTCAATCTTCGAAATAATACTTTATTGTAGAAAAAGTTACATGTTTCATTCCGTGGTTTACAAAAAGTCACAATCGTCGTCCTTATTCAATTTTAATTAGATAAAAAATCTTTAAGGTTCAAACTATATGCATTGATAGTCCCTATTTTAAAAACAGAATTATCCGTATAATAAAGGTATGGACTACCCCGTGTAATAAAAAACCATAGATTATTACACATATGATCCTTATTTTTCAAAATATGGACCATTGGTGCAGCTATTTTGGAAATTAGGTATCCCTTCTTCACTAAAAGTGTGATCAAAGGCAATATGATGACTCAGTCGAATGGTGAAATCTTCCCCTCCCATTCTTAGTGTAATTATAATCAAATATGAAAGACGAGTGTGATTTTGAGTAAACCACATGGACGAAACATGAAATTATTATTATTATTATTATTATTATTATTATTATTATTAGTAAAGGCTTTTAACCCAGGGGCACGTTACCCCTTTACCTAAAAACAATTTATTACTACAAAAATAATTAATTACAATTGATGTGGGCGAATCTTACATTTCAACCCATCACATATACGCGAAAATAAATACATCAATTATGCTTCAAATCATACCTATCATAATGATGACAAACAAAACTTATAAACAATAACTATAACGCCTATCTAATTTGATAAAGAAAATTTATATCAAAAGCATTAGCAAACGCTAGTTGGTCTTTGAAAAACAATGCTTGATCTAGTAAATATGTAAGATCGTTGAGCGTATTGCAAGTTTTCGAAAAACTTTATGTCATGTCTCTCAATCTCGTGTGGGCACGTCCATTCTTCTATATTTATATCCCCGTTACAATATTTGCGAAAAGGGTTACAAGTGGGCAATGCCTTCATAGATCCGTCATGTTCAACTACTATAGGAATGCAGTAATGTTTGTTAAGATTCGGAGCTTCATCGATGTCCCCAATTTGACCACTTGTTTCCTGTTCCTGTTTACAACTATCAACATCTTGCTTACAGTTATTAGTCCCGAGCTCATGGCATAAAGGTGGGTCAATTAATGGAATATTGACAACGTCAACCTTTTTTGAAAATTCCAAACGAGGTTTCAATTGTTCATTTATGTTGAAAGTAACTCGTTCCCCTTCAGTCCCTAAAGAAATTTGTTTTTCAAAAACTTTTATATGAGCGCGACAAGTAGCTAGAAAGGGCGTTCCAACAATTAAGTTGTAATGCTCCCGTTTGCCCATGTCAATAACCACAAAATCAGTAGGAAAAAGGAATTTGCCAACTTTAAGAAGAACGTTATCAACAACCCCCCGAGGTACAACTTTAGAAGAATCAGCCATTTCAATCATCATTGTTGTTTCTTTTAAATTGGTTAGTTTTAAGGTATCAAACAATGAAGTGGAAATAAGATTTACCCCAGCTCCCAAATCAGCTAAAGCGGAAATTTCTAGGTTACCGATAGTGCAAGGCAACAAAAAACTCTCTTGATAAAGTTCCTTTTCAGGAAGTTGGCACGGCAGGTTTTCGTCATCTTCAGATCTGTCATCTTATCTTAAGTAATTAATCCCACAAAGGTCATTAGTGACAGTAGGGGTGCGCTGCTCCTCCTCTGGCTTGTCTTGTGCAAATACGGCTTTACATGCAACAGCTTCATCATTCCGGGTCCCGAGATTTTTAGCCAGCTGCCCAATTTGGGTCTCTAGGTTTTTAATTGCGACATCCTAGTTCCGTAGGTTCATATCTGTGTCTTCTTACACCTTGACCAACCATTCTTTGAATCTGTCATTTTTTCTAGTAGATTCCTCGATGTGTTTATGCACCAACTCTTCAAGATTCGGTTTAGAAGGGTAATTATTGATTCTCGTATAGTATCCCGGGGGTCCTTCACGGTATTTAGCTCCGTTACCATTATACCCGTTAAACGGCCTACCATTCCCATATTTTACCTCTTCAATCCTTTTGACTTCTTCTTTAAACGGGCATTCCTTGGCAAGGTGGGTGCCATTGCATTTATTGCAACCAGCTTGTATAGAGTGCATATTTTCTTTTAGTTTCTTCATGTCTCTACCAAGACTCTCAAGTTTGTTATTTATTGCTGCAAGGCCTTCCTTAATTCCACTTATACCTCTATTGCTTCCTCTGTTGTGCCACTTATGAGAGTGGTCAGCCATATTTTGAATAGTCTCCAAAGCCCTTGTAGGAGTCATTCCAGGAATTGGTCCCTGCGAATCGAGCATTTGTATTGAAGAGATGTTTAAGCCCTTGTAGAAGACATTAACCTTTTGTTGGATATTAAATTCATGAGTAGGGCATTTGTACAGGAGTTCGTTGTATCTTTCTCAGGCCTGGTACAACGTTTCATCGCCCTCCTGCTTGAAATTATGGATTTCCTCGATTTGCTTTGCTGTCCTAGATGGAGGACAGTACTTTTGAATGAAGTACTTTTTTAGGAAAGCCCATGTATTAACGGTCCCGGCGGGTAATCTATCGACCCATCTTTTAGCAGCTCCAGTGAGTGAAATAGGGAACACACATAACATGACAACATCGTTAGAGACTCTTGGAATTTTAAATAGGCTGACAATGTATTCCACGTTATCCATGTGCTCGTAAGCATCATCGATAATGCTTCCGGAGAAGGAATTCGTACGAAGCTCCCTCATGAATTGTGGCTTGATTTCAAACTGAGCGTCGTCAGAAATGGCCGGCCTAACAAGTCCCGGCCCCTGTTCATCTCGAGTCATAGCAAGATATTCCTCGAGTGTGAGGTTATCAATGTCCAGAAACTTCATGGTACCTGAAACTTAAAAGAAATCGTAAGAAAACAAGAATTCAAAAAAAAATAAAACAAAAATAAAAGACTTAATAAAAATCCTATTATAACTCCCCGGCACCAAAAACTTGATGCAGGTTTTCTGACCAGGTTTTAATATTTATAGTGTCTCGTTTACCTATGGTCCACCTTATGCACTCACGGGCAGTGTACCCGGTCGTGTGTAGTGTAGTAATCGGTAAAACCGAGGTCGTCCCAAGAGCTATGTGAGCGGATTCTAATTAAGTCTAGATGTCACTGGTTTTAACTGGTTTATAGTAGAAATGATTATTTAACTAAGAAACAAGAAATAAAAGCGAGTAAAATAAAGAGAGGTTGTGATCAATACAGGTAAAGTGTGCTAACCTAATTACTCATCCTATCATGTAATGTTCACGTTTTACTACTTTCAATTGATTCAAGTGGGGGTTTAAGTCGCTAGGACAGCATTTGGTCAGTTCATCCTAACCTATCAACAAAGGCTTCCACCCGAGGTCAAGATTCTACCCTTGATAGTCGAGTTGTTTTTAGTCACCTAAGTCAAGTCATTAAGTACCCTACATGCAGGATTCATAATAATGAGTGCCCGGGCGCTAGCATCTTAGACACTCATCCCTAATTTCTTAAGTTCATCCAAACGACCGGTGATCATTTGGTCAGTTCACACAAGAGAGGAAGGGTCGTCAGTTGGTCAATTCTTACCCTCCCCAACTCTACTTAACTACTTAGGGCCAGTTGGTCAATTCTCCTAAGCAACTAGATACGACCGTCATTCAAAACTACCGAAGCTAGGGTAACTACCAACAAACTATGCATGCATACACTAGAAACAATTATACGGAATCAAGAAAACATAAACAAGACATTCAAGAAATCATAACTAGGCTAGTACCAAAGGTGCTTAGCCGATCATATTAAAAGAAACTAAGAATTCAATGTTTAACATAATGAAATACATGAATCGAAAGTAAAAGATAAAGTGATCGCTAATGCTTATCGTTAGGGAGTGATTTCTCCCTTGGAGATGGCTCCGTATGCTACGGATGATCTGTCTTTGGACCCCTCTTCACGTTCTCTGTCTTTGAGTTGTGAGTGAATAATGTGAAATGCAGAAATTAGGGCTTGTATTTATAGGCACGATCTGGTTACGGCGTAACTTGAGTTGAGAGTCATGCCATAAATTCAATAATTCTTCAAATAATGCTCTCGTTAAGCAGGTTACGGCGTAACACTTGGGAAAGGTTACGCCGTATCTTCAATACAAGTTACTTTTGCGAAGATTACGTCGTAATCTTTGTGAGGAGTTACGGTGTAGTTGATGGAGGCGCAAAATATTTCTTAACCTAGTTGATTACGGCGTAACCTTTGTTGGGAGTTACGCCGTAATTTCCTTTAAGTTGGTCTTACGAGTCAGCGCCGCGAGCTCTGACGTAATGAGAGAGTGAGGATTACGCATAGCTTCTTCACAGTTAGCATACTATCATAAATCTTTAAGAAAATCTCCAAATCCGCGTCTCATAAGCTCCAATGCTCGTAATTTACCTGAAAGTGAAATATAAAGGAATACAAGCGTAAATCCATATAAATGATATAAAATACGAGCATTATCAGGAGAAATTGCCACTTAAAATTCAAGACTATTTGATGTTATCAATGCTGTGTATGCATGCCTCTTTGAGGGTTGTACACAGATCAAACATTATATACACATACAAAAACATTTGATATTCACTACTACCTTTTACAGGTAAAACAAAAGGATGTGTTTAAATACAAACTATGCGAAAAGCAAATAAATCAATCTAAATTATAACAATTCATAACACACGCTGCAAAAAATTAAACTTGCTTCAAGAATGGTAAAATGATCTAGAATCTTACATAAACATTATAAACAGGGGCTATATGGATTTTGAATGGACATAATTCTTTGATGCCTCTTTTCAGGTCAGAGCCATCTTTGAAAGACTAGAACCGCAAATACACATAACGAGTGTGGGAACCCGCGCGATGCAGCGGGATTGGCTTCAAAGGACTTACTTTGTAGCGACACTTAAACCTTAGGGACTAATTTTGCCAAGTTGTTATAGTTAGCAATTAATTCTCTGGACTTACTTTGCCGCGTCGCTTAAACCTTGGGACTATTTTTGCGGATTGCTATAGATAGCAATTAATGTTGTAGGACTTCTTTTGCGTAGGCAACTTAAACATCATGGACTATTTACGCCAACTTTGGAAAGTTTGCAATTAATGTTTGGACTTACCTTACAGCGCCGCATAAACCTCGGGGACTATTTTTGCCGGATTGCTATAGATATCAATTAATGTCGAGGACTATTTTTGCAGTATACTTAAACATCAGGGACTATTTCTGCCAAGTTGGGAAAGTTTGCATTTAATGCTCCTACTTTGAGTCATTTGTTCTCCCCATATTTAGTATATGGAAAATGATAAATGGACCTAACTATAGAGGCCTAAAAGGAGACCTAATGCATAAATGTATTGTCAATAACAATCTTTGCGAATACATTTATGCATTATCTAGGCTATTTAGTTAGGCCCATGTATGTATCATCACTCTTAGTATATATATAGAATTATCTAATGTAAAAGAAAATTCTCTTCGTAGGAAATATGATTGGTCACATGCAGGATGTTTCCCACCTACATATATAAAGAACATAGTTGGTCACAGAGATATTCACAAGACATTGTATTGGTATCCACTAAAAGCTCTTTCTAACAAATGCTTATTTAACAAGAATACCGTTTCCGTATGTCATCTATTTTGACATATCTTTATGAGGGAAGAGCATTCATGTTAATAAATAAAGGTTTTAACAATACGTCATAAACTATAATTATAATCCTATTACACAAGTAAGACTAAATATCAAATATTCACATATGATATAATCTCATTGTCACCTTTTTATCTTAGAAGTAATTTTAAACTTTCAATTGATAAGAAGTATGAACAACACAGGTCATACCTAGTTAAAAAAAACGGGTTTGATAATTAAGTTCAACAAAAATAAGATTCACTAGTGGAAAGCATTACGAGTCGCAATTAAAGTACCACCTTACCTGTAAACATATTTGACACATTTCACTGATCAAATTTCAATAGGCAAGCAAACCACCCATATAATAATACTTATGTTAGTCACTCAATTTCAAACAAAGATCCATTTAAATCCAAAAATCCTTGTTATTGCTACACAAACATGGTGCTATATAGAAGTAGTTATCGAAATGACTTGATTATCACAATTGGAGTAGGAGTCCGTGGGCTCAACACCTAGGTTGTGCGGTCGTTGGTGGTCGCCTAAAAATGGATTCTTTATGTCATTTATAGTTCACTAATTATTGTGTGCTTGTTTCAATCATTTTTCTTAGCAATAATAAATATGGCTAAGATTTATTTAACTTATTGTGTGCCATTAAAAAAAAATGGCTAAGAATTATCTAATTTATTGTGTGTCGTTCTTAAAAAAATGCCTAAGATTTATCTAACTTATTGTAAAAGGACCTAAATTCGGATTGATCTTATTACTTCTATGAAGTCGTATAAGTAAAATGGAAACCATAAAATAGTAGTACCAAACTTGCTTATAAATCAATAGAAGAAATAATAAATAATGAGAATAAAGTGTTTAGAAGAACAAATTACCGTAATAAACTTTGAGATAATTAGAATTGAATCCTTCATCTACCACTTGTTGAGGGTCATCGATTATCATATCATCTCTTCCATTCTCACCTTCTTCTTTCGTCATCTTTAATCAATCAAACCATAAAAATTAAAAAAGTACAGTTCAAATTAACACCCCAATACATGAATCAAATTAGACGAAATTAACATGATAAATGAAAAGGTACCTGATAAATATTTGTATTTTGTGTGGGGACTAAAGAGATGGTAAGTGAGATTGGTGAATGATTAAATTTACTAAATGGAGAAATAATGTGAGATGAGATGAAGAGGATAAGGTCAGGTAGAAAACAAATTAAGGGAGTGAGGGATAATGAAAATGTGAATTTGAATTTTGGGGAAAGTTTTAAGCGGGACTAATGAAAATGTTTAAGGTGGGCAGAGGAATATAGCCAGGTTTTGCAAAAGAAAGCAGGGCCCTAATGGTTTAGCACATAAAGCCCGTTTTTATAATAGGGAACATGGCTCTATATCAGTAATAGAGCCTGGTTCTTTCAAAGAAAACATGTCTCTATCTTTTTCTAACATAAAGCCCGGTTTTCTGAGAGAAAACATGGCTCTATATCATTTTTCTAAATGCAAGATCCTTTTAGAGCCCGTTTTTTGTTGGGTTTTATATTTGAGTTGATAAATACAAAACTACAAGTGAAGAATGAAGACAATGCAAAACACAAGGGACTTGCTTGTTAAAGAAGACTTTACTTATTATTCCTTTGTAGTACTTTGTAACCCTAATGTCTCTATTATATAAAGAGACATATGGGCCGTTAGTTTATGTGTGTCAAAATATGTAAACACCAGGTAAAGGTATGTGTGTGTCTAGGCGTGTTTCTACGCCATGTAGACGCCTAGGGTTAGTGTTTTGGTTAGCCCCAAGGATCTTTATGATTCCTGTTAGATTAGGTAACCATTCTACAATGATCAAGTAGGATTGGGGCTTTTGGTTTGTATTATAGTAGAGTAGAGATGATGACGAATAACCTTATACAATAACAATGATGTTTTCTTATTCCGCTGTGCATGATTGTTATCTTTGTTATTGTTATCCCTAGTTCTCAAAGCGATCTTCACATTTTCACTAAAACCTAGCTCTATTAAGGGGGCTCTATTCACAAATCTCTAGTAGTGACATAGCCTAACAAAAGCGAACAAGAATTAAAAGACACGCCAACCCAAGATTGAGGATTAATTAATAAACAATAATGGGCTGTAGGGAATAACAATTGCTCGACCAGTAGGGAATAAAAGTTTAAAGATCGAAATTCGTTTAAGTCAAGGAGAAATCGTTTTTAGGGTTTTTTTATGCCAGTGACTTACGTACCATTACTAACATAAATGTGATTATATGTTGGAATAAGTTTTTTGGGTAAAAGGGATCATCGTGGTAAATATATTACTCCAAAAAACGTTTAAGTACAACGGATGAGAGTGAGTCTCTCATCTCGGCCCGTTACATGGGGCGAACAAGTACCAAATGTGCAACAACCAAAATCAATACATAAGAAAGACTGCCAATCTTATGACCTACCAAACATAAAATTACTTCATACCACGACCTTGAAGCTTGACATCATAGAGGTCACAAAAAGTATTCAATTATCCTGCCAAATCGTAGACCTGAGCAATATAACCATCATCAAAATAATCTTCAAGCTCATGATAGCCACCAAACGATGCAAGAAAGTTTACTATATCATTATCCGGCTCAAGTACCTCGTCCTCATCACTGTTAGTAACAACTACTTCACCCACTTTAGAGTATGGGTTGCTCACCTTTTTCGAAGACATACACGAAGGAGAATAACTATGCTTATTAGCCGCAACCTGCACCTTTTTAAGACGCTTACCATCATCATCCACAAGAGTAGCTTTCCCATCAATAATAAGCTTTTCAAGCTTCTTAATTTTCTCAACAATAGGAGTAGTACAAAGAATACCGTTCACATCAATATCGTCCATATCAAGAGCATCAAATGTGTTTGATGCAGCAATATTCGTCCCCGTACTTTCCTCCTTACTTGCATCCGACTTCTTCGAGACAGGAAAATACTTCTGCTTAGGGTTTGAAGGGGCTAAATTTAGCCCCTTTACCCACATCAATACCACGAAAATGCTTTTTTTTAGGCATTTGAACCCCAAACTCCTTACCTTTATCCTTACGATTCTTAACCTCGACAAAACCATCATCATTATTATCCAAAGAATTAGGTGCCTTAGGTGCCACATTAGTGTCATTACGACTCACCTCCTTAACACATTTTGGACAATTGATAGGATCATTTCCAAAGACTTTACACACACCACAATGAGGAGGCTTCCATTCATATTCAACCTTAATGATTTATGTAGTATAACCATCATGCTTCTCATTTGGAATGGCCGTAGAAACTCCACTCCACTGAGAATGTGCATTTAGTTCAACAAGAGCAAGAGCAATACGAACCCAAGAATCAACACACGTTGAGCTTGTAAACGCATCTAACATAATAGGTTTCCCTACTTGAGTAGCGATTAAGCTCACTCGAAAAAGTTGAAAAGGGTAAAAAAAAAAAGAAGATAAAAGCCACTCGAAGAAAACTAACATTTAGAGACAAAATTAGTGACACGAAAACTGTCACTAAATCTGATTTATTAACACCTTTCAAATGTGTAAGTAAAAGATTTCAGTTTTGGGTTTTATATACCGACAGTCCATTTTGTTAATATAGGGAGAGATCTACACTTACACCATCTTTGTTTACATTTTTCATGTATGTAGAAGAAACACTTAAATACTTAGTGACACCCTTTTGCGATTAGTGACACGTTATTTGTTTTATTAGAGCTTTTTGGACATTTAATGACTCCTTTGAGGCCCACCACTACCACTTTATTTATTTTTATTCAAACCCCCTCCTCACACATTTAATACTTGTGTCAGTGATTTCTCTCGTCGTCACCACGATGAGGTGAACGACGGCGAAGAACGACGAGGATCCCCGGTGTCACGGCGAGGCACGGCGGCTTGCCAGGGTGGACGGCGAGGTTGGACGACAAGGGGACACCATGTGCTCTAATAGATCGTTAAATTATCAACAAAGGGAGGTGATACTCATACCATATTTTTTGATGCATGCACTATAATTTGTGTATTATAGTATTGTACGGTACAAACTGCAATGCACAAATTGTGATGCATGCATCAAAAAATGTGATGTGAGTATCAATTCCCATCAGCAAAGCCATGTGATAGGGTGAGATGTAACCGTATCATCTTTATAAACAAGTTTGACTATACTAATGCTACATACTATAGAATGTTATTTATAACTAGTCAACTAGCAACCACTTGACTGCTTGCAACTGCATGTTGTCAAGTTGAAACCAACCACATGTAAAGATTAATTAGTCGTGTAGTAGTTTACGCACATTTTGTTTTAGAATAAAACTTAAAAGTTCTATACTTGCTTTCTGAATCCTAGCAACAAAGCAAATTTATAATTATATTAAAATTTTAGGGTCATTTGCATATATATCCCTCCAAAGATGCAAAATTGCATATATATCCTTTGCATGCATAAAAATCATTGTAATATGTGCATCAAAAACTTGTAAGAAGGATATATATGAAATTATTCATTTTTGGAGGGATATATATGCAATTCCCCCAAAATTGTATAAGGATGAATTGGTTAATTAGAGTGATGTGTCGAATGAATGAAACAAATGTATTGTGAGGGTTGCAATAAACACCATATATGTTGAAACAATTACTGTCTTAACGTTAACGATTAATTCACGCGTGTCCCTTTAAAAGAACGGAACATAGACAAACGATAATTTGTCTCAATCTTAGAAATAAAAGAACTATACTTAGATATATATATAAAATGGTGTCAAAATCAAATATATGTAATGTTAAAATGCAATGATGTTATCATTGAAGGTCATGAAGCATGGCTTCTTGTTTTTTAGATCACTCGGCAGGATAATTGTATTGTATACAACTTTAACACAAGTTGCTAGCATAGTTTACACACATATTTTTCTTGTTAAGTAGTGAAGAAACTTGGTTTGGAATTGAATTGAACTATCTCATATGGTAGCTGGTTCACATATATGCAGGATAATTTTCATGGTGTTCATGATGAAAATCACTATTTCTGTATAGTACCCATTACTCTATTAGACGATAGTTGGCCCGAGACCGCTTATGTCTTCAGACCCATTAGGGTTTGTGATATAATTTGCACTATGTATCTAAAAGGTATGTCACTAGTAAAAATATCTTTATGGTATTTGTGTGGCTTCCGTGCGTTTTGAAAGCTTGCAATTACTCTTTAGGCTTCTGGATTTTAATCATATATACACTGTACGGAAGAGGGAGGTTGAAGTCCCGGTTAACTCAATTGAGCTCGGAAGCAAAAAAATTCTAACCATGTAAACATTGGCTCTATCTACTTATTGTGATATAGTGTTGGACCAGTAACTTACAAGAGAACATGTGGTATTAGCAGTTAGTTGGGAGTACGTACTCAATTGTCATCTACGTATTGTTTTCGTAGGATACATGTAAACACTAGTTCTTTAGCTTTTGGCTTAAAGGTTTTTACACCCGGTGAATATATTACTTCAAAAAATGTTTAAGTACATAGAATGCGGATGAATCCTGCATCTCAGCCCAGTATATAGGCGGTAAAGCTAACATAACCAGAAACTACCCTATTCCTATAAGACGGAAATAAACAACTACCCACTAGAATACAATTTACTCCCATCGAAATATAATCTAACGTCTAAATTTACTAGGGAAGACTTATATCAAATGCATCACAGATTTCAAGTTGGTCTTCAGGTAAGTCTTCACATTCATAATCATCATATGGGTCGTCATCATATTCTCATTACATCTCGTCTTCCCACTTCTATCTCCACTCTTGTTCCCATTTCCACTACTACCTTTTCAGATGTTTCGAAGCCATAAGTTTGCAGTTTCATCATACACATCCTCTATGTCATTTCCACAATCCTTGCAATCGACTAACCATCCTTATTTACATTACTACTAGTACTAACTAGTCATTCAACCCTTAAATCCACATTCGGAGTAATAGTCTCCTAAAAAATCTTCTTTTTTCGGATTACTCCCATTAAATTCTATCACTTCATCATTGGTAGCCGAATTTAGAGCCTCAAATGGATTCGATATAACTATCTTATTCTTAATAAATTTAGGATCGTCTTCGTACCATTCAAACTAGCCTCATTCTTTTTTGTCACAGGTCTAAACACTTGTTTAGCTATTTTAGTGAATTGGAATTTGGAGCCTGTATTAACGCCACAAAATGCCTTCCTAGGAGCTTGCTGAAAACCGTCATTTGACTTAATACTTTGTTTCTTTAATCAGCAATAACGTGCTTAGTACATATGGTGTCATCATGTCTAAACACGATACAACTTGCACACCTAGGCGTATTCCATTCTAACCACATGCAAAAATCATCATTACCCTCCAAACTAGGTATAGTAATAACCATGGTTTCCTTTAAGCCCCGACCAGCCCTAATATCAATCAATTCGCATTCGTAACTGAAGCGGCCCCATGATTGCATACACATAGAGCGAATATACGAATCAAGCATAATAGGAGTACCAAGTCTAGTAGCCAAATCACTCAATACGTCTTCAGTAAAAGAAACAATAGGAATATCATTGATCTTAACCTAGATTGAAATAAAGCACAAATCTTCTTTCAATAAGCTAGCATTCAGAGTCAATTCATTAAATAATAGGAATGGAGCGTATAAACCAAGGTTCATTTTCAAAAACTATATTTACTCCATCCGTCGATGAAAGCTTAAAGAAGAACGAGCCCTTAGAATTCATCATGGCACGACCAATACCATATTTATTACATGCATTAATATCATAGTTCTTGACAATCGGGAATGCAACTCTCTTGCTAATACATAAGATGTTATCAAACCTCGAACTAAGTTCCAAAATAGTAGATATGGGAATTTGGACCTCAAAATTATCTTTTTACGGTTTGCAGTCTCAAGAAGTCTAAAATTTACCTTTCGAGTAGTAGTCACAACCCTAACCAAACTAGCAAGTGATACAGGTAGATTGAACCAACTCTTCCACCCTTTTACCACTTTGGCATCTTCAAATAAACCACTCTGGGTGTTCCAGTCTCAAACGTCTTTTTTCTAGCCCCAAGGTCGTCTTTGTCCATAAAAGTTACTCGATTGTAAATGCGTTTCAAAGCACTCACACTTGGATTGTTAGCACCCCCATAACCGTCATTATTACATCCACTACCAATAACACAATTTTTTAATGGTTTTCCATCATCTCTCAATAATACAAGTCTTCCTTCTAGCATTAGATTTTAAAAAAAAAGGGATCTTAGCCTCTAAGTCATTACCCATTACCTCCGAAGCCCTCAAACCCTTACCCATTGCATAAGCTAATCACGAAAATACTACCATTACACCAATGTAAACTACGAAAAACAACAGAAAACCAAAATAACTAAATATAAACCCTAAACGAATCTAGAGTTTATGAATCCATGAAGCGTTGCAATCAACTTCCAATCATAATAAACACAACAGAACATATATAGAATAAATATTGCATATTACGAAACTCCAACCTAATAAGAGGAAATCTAATCGACTTAGAACTTTTTTCGCAAAGGAATTCGCAATAAACTATGAATAACAACAATGTTAATCAATAGCTTATCACTAGATCCAACTATTAGACAAAGAAACGAAGCAAATTAATGACTGATCGAACGGTGAGGTTAGGTTTGAGGCGCATGAATCGCCTGAGAGAGAGCACTTTTAGCGTTTGATAATGCTTCTATTAACATACTTTGATATGTAATAATAATTAAGTGTTTGTGTATTGCTTGGCTTATTAAAATGATTGCGAAGCTGTTTGGAATTGCTTTATGTAACAACTAATAAACGAAATGTTTTGGGATCGCTTGCAGAAACTTGAACTCATAAATGGAGTGGTTGGGATTCCTTATTAAATTCGCGTATAAGCAATGTTTAGGATTGCAACAAACAATCCTAACTAGCCTTTATTAGCAACTTCAATAGGTAATACCAAAGAATCTCTATGTGGACTGCAGTTTCTGTAACAATTCCATATCAGCCCCTCTATTAGCATTTACTAAAAGCAATCCCAAACATCGATTTTTTTTAATTTATTAATTTATTTATTTATTTATTTATATTTGTAAAGATAATATAGAGACTGGGTTTTAGATTGGAAAACCGGTCTCCATATAAACTGGTCTTGAGGTCTCTATTTGATTTAGTTTTTAATTCATATCGAGACCGGTGTAAAGCAAACCGATCTATATTTGTCTTACCGAGACCTGTTCTTAAACTGCTCTCTTTTTAATTTCACATGGAGAGCCCCTTTCTTAGAGAACCCATCAAAAACTGGTCTTGAGGGATTTGTGAACAGGTCTTAAAAGACTTTTATGTAGTAGTGATTTGTTGTGAAAAATCCTACAACCGAACATCTCACCATGTTAAACATATAAGCCCAAACATATAGAGTATCAAATTTGTTACATTTTTTAATCATCATGACAAAATAATCACAATATGATTACATACACATCAAAACAAAACATGTAGTTTTCCCATTTTATATCGAAGCACATGATCTAAACCTAGATTCAGACAAGGATAATTAATCGTGCCTCTATCATATAAATGAGAACTTTGTTAAGTTAGATTTGAATTTTTTGATGACCTGAACCAAAAACTGGGAGTAGAGTCCAAAATAGAATTTGAAGGTGATAAGTTTTTTCGTTGGCTTAGAGGTGTTGGCTGATGTGTTTCAACCAGTGGTTTTGTTAGTATACAGCTCGTCACATACTGTAGCTAAGGTTTCAGTTATACAAGGAGTATATTCTTATGAGCGGATTGAGATTTATTAAGAACCCTCTAGCAGAAGCTAGAAGCAAAGCCAAGATTACAATGAATTTTTACAAGCAAGGGTTGGATTCACAATCCTATCGAACCAAATAGGTTTAATGTTGGCCTATGAAATATTCAAGAGTATTTTTACATCACCAGCTAATAACATCTCTTTCCTCGGATGATTCATGTTGAAACAAACTTGGTTTTAATAAAGCCATATGACCCAATTTGTGGTTTGTACAACTGTTGTTGGGATTTTAGAACCACTTAACCATTAACCTCTACGAGTACGCAGCGGATATTGGATCTATTTAACGCAATTATGTTAAGCACGTAATTAATAAACACATAATTAATACAATATTAATTAATTAAAAGGGATAAAGAAAGGCTAACCTTGCTTGGCAATTGATCTCTAGTAACGGAACAAGAAACTAATTGAAACCTTAAGTATCTAAAATAGATACCACAAAGAGTATCACACACAAACTAAGTTATCACGTTAATTAACGTAGCGAGCGTAAAACTATAAAACCAAACAACCACTTGTAACTTGAATGTAACCCCATCAGAAACCTCCAAGGAAAACCCGTTCACTTTCGTCGAGCTAACCAAAGCCGGTAAACGACTTTTAAGCTTTACGAATGCTCCGGTTCATGCAATAGATATCCTCTATATTGTCCAGAGAACCAAGTAACAAGCAGGAGCGGTTAACCCTTTGTTTTCGCTATTATGTGTCGACAAGGAAACAAAAACAATAGCCAATCAATACACCTAAACACTTGTCTTGAATACAAGTTTAGGAATCAACCAAACCACAAAACCTTAATCGTTTTCTTGAGGTAAACGACCAAGAACAAGAAGCAGTTAATTATGGATCGGTTTAGGGTTTAGAGAAGTAATGTTATGTGTGATAATGCAAGAGGTATGGGTGTGTTTAAACCCTACGCAGCTTCTCTCCCCCATGGGGGGATTTTCTTCATGATCCCTTCACAATTCGTAAAGGGTTTTAATTCTCATCTCTCATCATGATCAAGATCGCACTAATTGTTGAATCTTGTTAGGTTTTCAATTGGTAGAATTAGATTTCGTGTCTACTTCCAAAGTGGGGCGATTTTTCTCACTTGTTCTTTCTCTTTGATTAGGGTTTCATTCTGATTTTATAACTTGTGATGATTTTCGTCTTTGATTGTGTTAAAATCGAAAGAGAGTGCAATTGTGTATATTACTCCTACCTTTTATTCAATTGTTTTGACTAGGGGTTTTGGGTTTGTTGGCTTTTCGGTTTGTATTAAAACGATGGTTATGATTACATGATTACGTTTGTGCGGAAAACACTCATTAGGGTTCTTTTTCGACCAATCATGGAATCGTGGTGTTATGGGGGTGTGATCGGTGTGGAATTTTGTTAGGGTTCGCCTTGATTCCTTATTCTTCACGGATTCGGGTTTCGATTCTTGTTAACGTCTGCTTAGGGTTTCATTCGACAAGAATTGTTGGGGTTTGATACAGAGGGTACGCATTATCTGGTGTTGTTTTCTCTGTATTTGATCGTCTTCATGACTGGTTTCTGCTGGTCATGGTGGTCTTTGCGGTGGATCTTGGTCGGGGTGAATTAGGGTTCCTTCTCTCAAGATTTTGCTGCTAGGGTTTCCTGCACATGTTTGGCTGCTGATCTGATTTGAATACGGCTAGGGTTTGTTTCTGGTCGTGAATTCCTGCGGGGACATGTTCGTGGGTGGTGATGAGACTTGGTTCAAGTCGTTGGGTGAAGGCTGATGAGTGGTTCCGTCCAGTAGTTGCTTGGGTTGGCCTAGGGTTTACTTCTACTCGGATTTGGCCATTTGTTAGCCATTTGCATGCGGCTAGAGTGGTTTTTGCATGTAGCCATTTGATGTCGTGGTTGTTTGCTGATTGTCAGCTTGTTGGGGTGGGTTTGGACCTTTAGCCATCGTTCGAGTTGGTAGGGCACTCTCATTCCTTGTCGAGAAGTTGTGTACGTAAGTCTGGTCCTTTTGCCATCCTTTGAGTTGGTAGGGCAGGTTGAAGATGCGACTTCAGATATGTTTGCTGCATTGCAGCTGGTAGTTGGTCGAGCACTCGTGGTCAAGCAATGAAGCATTGAAGATTGAGTCGTTCACCATGGATGTGGTTCATTTGAACCTTGTCTAGGTTACATTTAGACTGTTCATTTTAAATGTAATTTAGTTACTATTCTATTTGTTTAGTAGGATAGTTGGATTTTCTGCGGTTAGCAGTTGTATGTAGCTTTGTTATTTAGGTTGAGTCATATCGCCTATGTAACGGGCAGAGGACATGAGATGACATCATGTCAATTGTACTCAATGGTATTGTTTTGGATATTATCAGTATTTTTCGGGTTTTAAGACCCTTTTACCCAAAAAAAAAGAGACCTAGCTTGGTCGACAAGCTAAAAACCCATGCAAACCCACTCCCTTACTCACCCAATCGGTATGGATCACAAAAGCCCAAGGCTCCATCCAAACGACCCAAAACATGAACCATTTAAAAGCCCACGGGTCAAAATAGTGATCGGATCAATTTCATGCATAACGGGTAAAGTGTATTCAAGTATTAGTTTACGTTCAACGCGTGTGCCCCCATCGGCTCATACAAAATTAGTCGCCTTGTCGTGTTTTAAGACTCCCATAAACCAACAGCTCCCACTTGGGAGTTGGTGTGTCGAATGGCACACAAAACTAACGACGGAAACGCCTAGCAAATGCTTTCACTCGCTTTTTTAACTAAAAGTGTCTGAGAGAATAGTTTCGTAAAAGTTTCTCAGTAGCATGGTCATTCACTGTCTTGCTGTAATCATCCTTTGTTATAGATACCGTTAAACCATGGATTATGGATCTCAAATCATTCCATATAGCTTAACCATTTAGAATCTCGTTATAGATTTTAATTCAGATATACCAAATGTAATCAAGAATCATCTTGTTTTACCCTTTGGGTCTGGCCAGACAGTTATCTGATTGAATCTGGAGAGGCGCCATGGTATCTTTCTACACATATCAAGTGGAGTAACAAATCCTTTATTGACTACAAGTGTTGTGGATGCTGCTTCACATCACTCCGAAATATAGCTTTTATAACTACCTTATTCAGATAGCGTTTTGCGTATACTTACAAAAAGTGATATCCACACATAACAGAACTAACTTGCATCTCAAGTCTAAGGACGAAGATAACAAACCATTTTCAATATTTTACTTATGACAAAGATCCAAAAGTAAATGTTTGAAAGTTGGGGAATCCAATATGCGTCTCTAGTGAATACATATGAGTTTGGCGGGAACAATCCGAATTCTCGTTAGAATTATAACCAACACTCACATTTGCCTTATCATAACAATATTCCCATATTGTTAACCTACAATGGACATATTTAGAATGATAAATCATTTCATGGATTAAACATGCAAATATGAAATAACAGATTATATGAATGTAATAACAAATACCTCGTATCTTTATTAATCAGAAAATAATAACTGTCTAACAACTCCAAATTATCCAAATACTAATTAACACACAGTTTACATGAGACTACTAGTAGGTACTAAACCTATTTCTCTAGTCAATTTAGAATGCTTAGGAAAATCCAAAGCTTTCGTAAATGGATCAGCTAGATTGTCATCTGTGTGAACCTTTAATATCTTCACATCGCCCATTTCAATGGTCTCTCGAAGATAATGAACTTTAGCGCAATAATGTCTAGCACCTTTAGTGATTCCGCTTTCATTAGCTATAGTAATGGCTCCAGTATTATCACAACATGTATTTATGGGTTCTTCAATTGTGGGAACAATGTTCAACCCAGAAATGAATTTACGAATCCATACAGCCTCTTTTGATTCATCACAAGCAGCAATATACTCAGCTTCAGTAGATGAAGTAGCAAAGATACTTTGCTTAGTGCTTTTCCAATCAACAACACCTCCATTAAGAACAAATACATATCTAGTCTGAGATTTTAAGTCGTCAGCATCTGTCAGATATCCAGTATCAGTGTAGCAAGAAACCCTGAGCTTTTGTTCATCTTTCCCTCCATAAATCAGAAACATATCCTTAGTATTGCGTAAATACTTAAGAATATTTTTTACAGCAGTCCAGTGAAGTTCACCTGGATTTTGTTGAAATTGGCTTGTCACATTCTGTGCGAACGCAGCATCAGGACGAGTACATCTCACAGCATACATAATAGAACCTATAGCCGAAGCATAAGGAATTCTTTGCATGCGCTCTTTCTGAGCAGGTGTTTCAGCACCTTGTGACTTACTCAATTTAGGCTTATCTTGCATTGGGATTGCGCCACTTTTGGAGTTCTCCATACAAAATCTTTTCAAGATTTTCTCAATGTAAGCACTTTGATTCAAACCAATTAATCGTCTAGATCTGTCTCGATAGATCTTGATTCCAAGAATATATGCAGCTTCTCCTAAATCTTTCATGGCGAAACATCTTCCAAGATAGGATTTTACATCTTGTAACATTGGAATATTGTTTCTCATAATCAATATGTCATCAACATATAGAATTAGGAAAGTGACATAACTCCCACTAGCTTTCTGATATACACATGACTCATCTTGATTTTGAGAAAATCCAAAATTCTTTATCTCATCATCAAAACGTTTATTCCATTGCCTTGATGCTTGCGTAAGTCCATAAATGGAACGCTTGAGCTTGCATACACGGTTAGGATATTTTGGATCAACAAAACCCTCAGGTTGCTCCATATAGACCTCTTCGTAAAGATGTCCATTGAGGAAGGCAGTTTTGACGTCCATTTGCCATATCTCAAAGTCATAGTATGCAGCTATGGCTATGAGAATCCTTATAGCTCTAATGTCTGCTACAGGAGAAAAGGTTTCTTCATAATCAATCCCGTAGGTTTGAGTGAAGCCCTTTTCTACGAGACGAGCTTTAAAGGTGTATACCTTACCATCCATGTCAGTCTTCTTCTTGAAGAGCCACTTGCTGCCAACTGTCTTGCAGTTAGGAGGAAGCTCAACTAAGACCTATACATCATTGTCTTTCATGGATTGCATTTCCAAATTCATTGCATCAAGCCATTTCTTGGATTCAGGATCCAGCAATGTAGCTTTATAGTTATTGGGTTCACCAAGATCCTCTAACTCATGTTCCTCAGCGTCAATGTATAAACACATACGGTCAGGAGCACGGCGTGTCCTATTGGACTTTCGAATGGGAACAATATCATTTTGAGGTTCTTCAATTTCTTGATCATCCTCATCATGCTGAATGCTAGTGTCTAAAGAAGGATTTGTATCTTCTTCTTGAATTAATTCAAGATCATCCATACTCCCACTTGCTTTAAGATCCATAAGATTACTCTCAAAGAAATCAGCATTTCGAGCAACAAAAACTTTGTTCTCAGATGGAAGATTTAAAGAATATCCCATAGTTTCCTTAGGGTATCCTATGAAGATACACTTAATAGCTCAAGGTTCAAGTTTGTCAGGTTTGGTAAGTGTATCACACTTAGCAAGTGCCTCACAACCCCATACTTTTAAGTAAGACAGCTTAGGGGCTTGCCCATGCCATACTTTGTATGGTGTCTTTTCAACCTTCTTAGTTGGAACCATATTGAGAATGCGTGCAACAGACTGAAGGGCATAATCCCAAAAGGACTTTGGAAGAGTAGTTTCTTTCATCATAGAACGCACCATGACAAGCAGGGTTCGATTTCTCCTCTTAGTTACACCATTGTGTTGTGGAGTATAAGGAGGAGTTCGATGGGCAATAATCCCATGCTCCTTCAGATGATCCAAAAACTCTTGACTCATATATTCACCTCCACGATCAGAACGTAGTGATTTTATGGTCTTTCCGAGTTGATTTTCTACTTCCTTTTGAAACACTTTGAATGTTTCAAACACTTCATGTTTATGTTTCAGCAAGTTAACATAACCATACCGACTATAGTCGTCAGTGAAAGTCACGAAGTAATTTGCTCCTTGTCTTGAAGTGATTCTAAATGGGCCACATACATCTGAGTAAGGGTGTGCATGGTCCAAAAACCGGACCGGACCGGCCAAGACCGGACCGGCCAAGACCGAACCGGACCGAAAACCGATTTCGGCATAAACCCAAGACCGAGACCGGACCGAATGTGGTCGGTCCGGTCTCGGTCCGGACCGGTCCGGTCGGTCCGGTCCAACAAGGTCAAATTCGTCGGTTTTGGTCCGGACTGGACCGGACCAAGGACCAATTAGCCCAAAAGCCGGGACCGCGGACCGGACCGAATGTGGTCGGTCCGGTCTCGGTCTGTGTCGGTCCGGTCGGTCCTTCGGTTGGTCCGGTCCGTTCGGGTCATATGCTCACCCTTACATCTGAGTGTATAAGTCCAAGTAGATCTTTAGCCCTTTCCACTTGATGTGAATAAGGTTTTCTAGTCATCTTACCAGACATACAAGCAACACACTTTTCAAGAGACTTAATTTCAGATGAGTTGAGAAGTCCATCGTGTTGCAACTTCTCCATGCGTTTCTTGCTAATGTGTCCAAGACGACCCCAAGAGAGTTGAGTCCAAGTTAGTCTTAGCTCTTTTATTGCTTACAGCAAACATAGATCTTTCATTTGTATTCAAATAAGACATTTCAATTTCAAAAACACCATCACGAGGAATAGCAGTAAAATAAACAACGTTATTCTTAGAAACTGAAATATAATTATTCGATTCAAAACAATTAATAAAACCATCGTTATACAAACGAGAAACTGAAATAATCCCCCTAGTAATAGAGGGAGCATAATGAGAATCTTTTAAAACAATAACTAATATACTAGGGAGTGATAAATGATAACTTCCAATAGCTTTAACTTCTGCCCATTGACCATTGCCCACGTACAGACTTAAAGCTCTTGGTTTCAGCTTCCTACTGCCCCTTAGACCCTGAGTATTATTACAGATGTGAGTACCACAGCCAGTGTCATATACTAAGGATGATTTAGGGAAAGAGTAGAGTTATATAGTGAAAATACATGAAGAACTAGCTGCAAGAGACTGTTTCTTCTTTTTCATTAACTCGGCCAGATAATGGGGACAATTCCTTCTCCAATGTCCTGTCTCACCACACTGGTGACAGGTAGCGTCCTTTGCTGGATTATCCTTTTTGGGTGGTGGAGGAATCTTGGGTTTGGATTTAGAGGAAGAAGCATTGTATGGCTTATACTCAGGATCATAACCAAACTTGTTGTTTCCATTCCCACGATTCCCCTTAGCAGCCTTAAACGATTTATTCTTCTTTTAGTTTTTCTAGACCTTATGATGCGTGCCAAACAGTCAAGCTAAATCACACAAGCCCGCCACTTGTGAATGGCGGACCGTAACCAGCTTAAAACTGCTGAAGCACGAATGCAATGAAGATCTGGGGAGTATAGTGTTTCCCCGGGTCGTTATGTCCCAGGGAGCTATGCAATGGATTATCAAACGTATAGTGATGGGAGATTGAACGGAAAAGAGGATTGTGAATTATTATAACTAAGGAGAAGGACATAAACTACAAGGGCTAAAATGCAAATTAAAGGAAATTAAAAAGATAAAAACTATTAAATAAACGCTATCACTATATTTAAAATGATGAACGTTTAAAACTTAAAACTTAAAACTTACGTTTAAATTAAAAACTACGTAAACGTACAAAATAAAACGTGAAAATAAAAGGGATAAAAGATTTAAAAATATGAAAAATACATTTTTACAATCCTAATTATATAAGAAAATTTATAGAAAAAGAAAATTATTTTTATGACTATTATTCTAATTATTATTAATTAAAAACTATTTTTAACTATTTAATAATTACCTAAAATACAAGAAATTAGGAAATAAAGCTAGAAAATAAAATTATGAATTGGAAAAGTCTAAAATATCAAAATAGAATTTTCAAAACTATTTTTGTATTTTATGATTATTTTTTCATTTTCTAGGAATTAAATACTATTTAACTAATTAAATTATTTAAAAATACAAATTTAACTAAGAAAAATCTAGAAAAATATTTTTTTTCTCTTTTTATATTTATCTAAACTTAAGAAAAATGAAAAATTATTTTTTTGAACCTTTTCTTAATTTTTTGTATTAAAAGCTAATTAAAAATGATTAAAAACTAATTTAAATTAAGAAAAATAGCAAATCAACTTGGAAAAATCTGAAAATTTCAGGAAAAGTCTAAATTAATACTAGGAATATAAGAAAAATGGAAAAACAAGCACTTATTTGCAAGAAAATGAAACTGAAGAATCAAGTGCTTATTGAAATAAGCACTTGATAAGCAAATGAGCAAAATAAGCTACCAACTGAAAACAGGAACTATGATATACTAAATTAACCAAATTGCAACTAAAAACAGTAAACTTTAACCACTGGATTACAAGATACAAGGATTTGATGATTATGATTATAAGCTAAAACAGAAATATGACCCTACTGTTTAAGCTATTCTAACTGCTTATCCAATAAGCCAGAGAGAAAACTAAAAGCATGGTTCTCAAGGTAACCTAGCAGAGAGCATATATTCAAATTTACAGCTTAAATGGTCAAGTAATGAAGAAGATAAAGATCCAACCAAATGGCTAAAAAGAACTGTGGGTACTGATTCAGCAGAACAGATGGACAGGCACCTATGTTAAAGCCACTGTAACTACTTATCTAATAAGCTAATCCTAAAACCAGAAATGTGGACTTGAAGACCACCTATCAAACTACAAATGGACCAAAATGGAGACCCTAACTAGCTGAAATGAACAGTGTGCACTAGCTGCAAGTTTTGAAGAAAACAGATTTTTCGACAGTTTTGACTTTCTTAAAACAGTTACAAAGTTGACTAAAATGAGATTTAGAAGCAAATTATTGACTGATAAAGATGAAAGATGATGAAATAAGACTATAGCAACCTTGTTTATCAAATCCTAAACCTATATAAACAGATTCCAATAACTGACTTCAACAGTTAAGCATATAAGATCAATGGACAAGCAATTTTGACTTTTAATGCAGTGTGATGCAAAATAAACACAGATATGAACTCAATGATCAATACCTAGCCTAAAGCAACAGATTAAATCCACTACCTTACCCTCTAACTCAGTTTAAAGCATTAAACCAAACACTACTTTTCTTGACTGTTATGAAGATTTAAATGGAACAAACACTGAACCAACCTTTTTCATTAATCCAACTAAGTTTAATTAGCCTAAATATTGCTTAATGAACAGAATTCAACTACTTCAAACCACAATTACCAAGTATACAATGAACTTAAAAATCACTTACAATAGGTCCTTTGCCACAATGGTTTGCCAATTATGAACCAAGGACACTAACCTATCAATTTCAACCCATTGCTTCCATTTCAACCCATTTCCAGTTCTGAATCAACCAATTCCATTTCTGCAACCATTTTGCTCTTATGTTGACTTTTGTTGACTAAATTCCAATTTTGTTTGAGTCTTAAGGACAAGCTTGCAGAAAGCTATAACAAGCTAGTGCAAGCTTGTTTGAGCTAAAAAATAAGCTGTATGAAGCTTGATTCTCAGAGTTTGAAAATGAAAAATGCAACAGTAGCTTGAATTGTGAAACTTGCACATAAACTTGGAATTAATCTTGGAAATAAGTTGCAATACACTGAAGTGTTTTTGATTAATACAAATAAGCTGGAAAATACAACTAAAATTTATTTAAGACTTGATAATTAAAGAAACGACATACATTTTATAAAAACTAAAACTAACTAACTATTCTTGCTTCCTCTTGGCCTCTTTTATGCACCAACTTCTCTCTCTCACTTATCTGAGTGGATCCCAGCATCAATATGAGCCATTGATTGGCTAGACTTCATCTTGGCCCTTAATCTCGTTTTGGCGCCATTTTCTGTTTTGATATCAGGGACAGGAAAGAGGGAGCATTTAATGAGGTGGGATGTTAGGTGAGGTGGGGGGAGACAATGGGTGAAGTAGGGGAGGCTGGAGAAGCTTGAGGAGGGGGGAGGTGCAGACAATCCTGTCGGGGAAGACAGGATCATAGGGGGGCGGGTTTGTTTATTTTAAAACGTGGTATTGGGTTGTCGGGTCATGGGATTGGACCGGGTAAGGGATTTGGGCCAAGGATTAATGTTTTGGGCTTGGGTAACAATTAGGGTCCGGTTTGGTTTGTAGAGTATTAATACAAGGACCACTAATGTAATATTTGGAATTCAAGGGACCAAATATGCAAATTATGAAGATGTAGTCAAGGGTTGGTCTTGCCAAACTTTAATAATCCAAGGGTTAATTTTTGACACTTTTGAAATTCCCAAGGACTAATTTTGACCATTTTTGGATTTTCAGGGACTAAACTGTAATTTCTCAAAATTTTTAGATTTTTCACCAAAGGACTAAATATGATAATTTATGATTACAAAAGGACCTTTGGTGACTTTTCTTTTAAAATAAATGCCTAGGGACTGATTTTGCCATTTTCTGAAAGTCGGGGGACTGAAACTGCCAATTATGCAAACTTTGCTCGTTTTTCATCTGATTTTGAACATTTTGCATCTGAAACATATAAAATGCATTTTTAAGATATTTTCAGTATTTTGATGCCTTTCTGAGCATTTTTTTAACCGTTTGCAGTCGATTTGACTAAAAATGATGAGTATTTACACACTCATCAATCCCCCACACTAAACTATTGCTAGTCCCTAGCAATCTTTTGAGAAAAACTTAATGGATTTGCGTCTCTTTACCAAAAGCCATTACTTCTGGAGTAGCCAAATGTTTTAGTTCAAGTAAGAACCATGGTACACCGATAACCATCTGATTTATTGGCAAATCATAAACCATATAACGGATTTGATGTGTCTTTACCAGAAGCCGTTTGCTCTGGACTAGCCAACTCTTAGATAAATTATCAGAATTATCTTTGGTGAGTTAATTACCAATTATGGTTTTTCCACTGCCTTTACCACAAGCCATAACTTGCGGGCTAGCCAACTCTTCACTTTTTAGGACATGGTGAGTTGAGAACCATACAATTTTGGGCAAATTGCAAGCCATATAAACGGATTTGAGAAATCTTTACCAAGAGCCGTTTGCTCCTGGATTAGCCAATCCTTTTGTTTATTAGACAAGGCGGACTGATAACCAAATGAGTAAGTGTAGAACACTTACTCAAAAAAAAAAATTGGCCAAAAACGGGGGAATTAGGCGGTAAAATTACGTGATAAAATTCGTGAGAATCCCCCCCACACTTAGAAATGAATATTGCCCTCAATATTCAAAGTACCGGCGGTTATGCCGAAACAAAGAACGTAAAAGGGAAATACTACGGCCATTATTTAGAAAGGAGATTTTTTTTTTTTTTTTTTTTTTTTTTTTTTTTGAACATGTGGGGCAACCCCCCCACACTAGGGTGGTAGAAAATAGAAAGAAGTCAGAAATATGGGTGAAAACCCATATTGTGTGTGCTACTGTTTTTGATTTCCGAGTCGCTAGCTTGACTCGACCCCGTATTCATTTGTTCATGGGGAAGTAAGTGGAAGAGACAATCTCCATCGGACTTTCATTCAAGATGTTTGGACAAACATTTGAAGCAAGTGAAAGTTCCACACCGATGAGATATACATAGAACCGGCTCAAACATGATAAATGAAAATGCGGGATCAAAGATAGTGTCTTCATTCCCGAAGGAGTGAAGAAGAGAGGAAGTCAACAGGTAGGTGAAGAAAAGAAGGAAAATCATGATGACGATCATGATAAGATCTTCTTCCTCAGGATCAAGTGCAGTTGCACTCGTTTGGATTTTATCGGTTGAGCTCTTTGGTTTGGAAAGCATCTCGGGAGGGAGGGTTGGAAAATTTGTCATAGAAATACAAACTCTCATGATTGAGAACTTTTCCCCCCGATCATGATTTTTGCCATCCAAGCAATCATACTCCGGCAGAGTCATGATATGAGTGAGTTCATCGGCGAACTCCTCATGAAGAGAATCATTCACATGATGTGAATTTGTGAACTCTTGTTCCATTGTGGACTCATCACTATCCTCAATCTGAGTATCAAAGAGTGGATTCTCAGAAATTAAAGTGAATTCAGAGTCGAATTCAAATAGAGGATTGGTGAAAGTAGCTTTGAATGTTTCGGGAACAAAGTGATCAACATTCTCTATTGGACTGTTGGGATAAGAAGTGAGGGAACGATCATTATAAAGGAGACTTTCAATCTCTCCTAGATCGGCCTCGAAATCAAAGAGATCATCGTCACTTTCTGATGAAAGTGGACTGATGTGAGTGAGTTCATCGGTGAGCTCCTCAAGAAGAGGATCAGACTGTGGGAGTGATGCCTCGACATACTCAATGTCTCCATGGGAAGCACAATCATCGCTAAAATCGGAGAAAGTTTCCAAATGATCATTTGAACACTCAAGAGGGGAAGAAGAATCACACATATGATCAGAAGTTCCCTGTGACTCTCTCGGGATTGGGACAAGGTTCTCAACACTAGACTTTATGAGTTCGTCCGATTCCTTTTCAGGAACAGTGTCAAGATGCTCATCCCCCATAATAAGAGAGTGAGTGGGAGCTTCGGGTGTGATAGCAGTTGTTTGAGATGCAATCTCAACTGCTGGGATATCAACTGACTGAGGAGGTTGAGAAATATTATTTCTAAAAGGATAAAAACCCTCCTCGTCATCATCATATAGAGCTGCCTTAAGAAATTGGGAACGCCTTAGAGCTGCATGCTCTAGGGCTAATAATTCTTCCCTTGATTGGCGGGCCTCTCGCTCTTCGGCTAGTAATTCTCCAATGGTTTTCTACCACTCACTTGATTCTTAAAGTTACTCATCATATCCTCAAGTGTTTTCATTGCGGTTTCAAAATCATGGGAGATTTCTTGAGATAACGGCTCAGGTGGAGAGTTGGACCGTATGGTGCTGTGGAGGTTGGAAATTGTCAAAAGGGAAGTATAGTAATTTGATTCCACGGTTGACATTGAAGAGGACCTCCACAATTGGCAAGAAAAATTCGGTACATTCTGAAACGATGTGTCATTAAAACTTTGATAGCACGGTTCTTGCTCAAATGAATACTGAGGAGGGTGGCTAAAATCGTTTTGACGATAATTGGAAAAGTTCGGATAAGTGCATGAGTTTTCAGCTTCGAAGCACAAACGAACAAAATCCATCCGTAAGATCATTTCCACACCTCTCGCAAGAACATCGTTGACATCGAAAATCAACTAACGGATCCCCACAACCATAGCAATACTGCTGATTGAACGAAAAATTTTGGGGTTGGGGTGGGTAGTCGGAGAAATTTTTCGGCTCATTGAAAAATTTTTGATCATAAGAACATGAATTCCTCGAACCGCAAAACAAACAACTTCGTTATGAATGTCATTACCGCATCGTTCGCACGTAAACAACGCACACGGTAAACGAAAAAAGCGGTTCTCCCAACCGACACAAGGAATCGATGATACCATCAGAATAGAAGAAGTTAGAATCAAATGGATAGAGGGTAAAGGATAAAGAATCAAAAAGGGTAAGAGGGTAAAGAGGATTATTTTTGGTATTTTTGAAAAACATGATGTGAAAACAAAGAATGAAAATCTTTTTGGATTTTTGATTTTTAAAAGAAAATATAAACACATACAGATGGTATAAACAAAGAGTGAATATCCAAATCACTAATCTGCTAGACGTAAGATAATCAGCACAGGTCCCCGGCAGCGGCGCCAAAAAATTGATGCGTGCCAAACAGTCAAGCTAAATCACACAAGCCCGCCACTTGTGAATGGCGGACCGTAACCAGCTTAAAACTGCTGAAGCACGAATGCAATGAAGATCTGGGGAGTATAGTGTTTCCCCGGGTCGTTATGTCCCAGCGAGCTATGCAATGGATTATCAAACGTATAGTGATCGGGAGATTTGAACGGAAAAGAGGATTGTGAATTATTATAACTAAGGAGAAGGACATAAACTACAAGGGCTAAAATGCAAATTAAAGGAAATTAAAAAGATAAAAACTATTAAATAAACGCTATCACTATATTTAAAATGATGAACGTTTAAAACTTAAAACTTAAAACTTACGTTTAAATTAAAAACTACGTAAACGTACAAAATAAAACGTGAAAATAAAAGGGATAAAAGATTTACAAATATGAAAAATACATTTTTACAATCCTAATTATATAAGAAAATTTATAGAAAAAGAAAATTATTTTTATGACTATTATTCTAATTATTATTAATTAAAAACTATTTTTAACTATTTAATAATTACCTAAAATACAAGAAATTAGGAAATAAAGCTAGAAAAATAAAATTATGAATTGGAAAAGTCTAAAATATCAAAATAGAATTTTCAAAACTATTTTTGTAATTTTCTGATTATTTTTCTATTTTCTAGGAATTAAATACTATTAAAAACTAATTAAATTATTTAAAAATACAAATTTAACTAAGAAAAATCTAGAAAAATATTTTTTTTTCTCTTTTTATATTTATCTAAACTTAAGAAAAATAAAAAATTATTTTTTTGAACCTTTTCTTAATTTTTTGTATTAAAAGCTAATTAAAAATTATTAAAAACTAATTTAAATTAAGAAAAATAGCAAATCAACTTAGAAAAATCTGAAAATTTCAGGAAAAGTCTAAATTAATACTAGGAATATAAGAAAAATGGAAAAACAAGCACTTATTTGCAAGAAAATGAAACTGAAGAATCAAGTGCTTATTGAAATAAGCACTTGATAAGCAAATGAGCAAAATAAGCTACCAACTGAAAACAGGAACTATGATATACTAAATTAACCAAATTGCAACTAAAAACAGTAAACTTTAACCACTGGATTACAAGATACAAGGATTTGATGATTATGATTATAAGCTAAACAGGAAATATGACCCTACTGTTAAGCTATTCTAACTGCTTATCCAATAAGCAGAGAGGAAAACTAAAAGCATGGTTCTCAAGGTAACCTAGCAGAGAGCATATATTCAAATTTACAGCTTAAATGGTCAAGTAATGAAGAAGATAAAGATCCAACCAAATGGCCAAAAAGAACTGTGGGTACTGATTCAGCAGAAAAGATGGCAGGCACCTATGTTAAAAGCCACTGTAACTACTTATCTAATAAGCTAATCCTAAAACAGAAATGGGACTTGAAGACCACCTATCAAACTACAAATGGACCAAAATGGAGACCCTAACTAGCTGAAATGAACAGTGTGCACTAGCTGCAAGTTTTGAAGAAAACAGATTTTTCGACAGTTTTGACTTTCTTAAAACAGTTACAAAGTTGACTAAAATGAGATTTAGAAGCAAATTATTGACTGATAAAGATGAAAGATGATGAAATAAGACTATAGCAACCTTGTTTATCAAATCCTAAACCTATATAAACAGATTCCAATAACTGACTTCAACAGTTAAGCATATAAGATCAATGGACAAGCAATTTTGACTTTTAATGCAGTGTGATGCAAAATAAACACAGATATGAACTCAATGATCAATACCTAGCCTAAAGCAACAGATTAAATCCACTACCTTACCCTCTAACTCAGTTTAAAGCATTAAACCAAACACTACTTTTCTTGACTGTTATGAAGATTTAAATGGAACAAACACTGAACCAACCTTTTTCATTAATCCAACTAAGTTTAATTAGCCTAAATATTGCTTAATGAACAGAATTCAACTACTTCAAACCACAATTACCAAGTTTACAATGAACTTTAAAAATCACTTACAATAGGTCCTTTGCCACAATGGCTTGCCAATTATGAAACCAAGGACACTAACCTATCAATTTCAACCCATTGCTTCCATTTCAACCCATTTCCAGTTCTGAATCAACCAATTCCATTTCTGCAACCATTTTGCTCTTATGTTGACTTTTGTTGACTAAATTCCAATTTTGTTTGAGTCTTAAGGACAAGCTTGCAGAAAGCTATAACAAGCTAGTGCAAGCTTGTTTGAGCTAAAAAATAAGCTGTATGAAGCTTGATTCTCAGAGTTTGAAAATGAAAAATGCAACAGTAGCTTGAATTGTGAAACTTGCACATAAACTTGGAATTAATCTTGGAAATAAGTTGCAATACACTGAAGTGTTTTTGATTAATACAAATAAGCTGGAAAATACAACTAAAATTTATTTAAGACTTGATAATTAAAGAAACGACATACATCTTTATAAAAACTAAAACTAACTACTCCTCTATCCTTCCTTCTTGGCCTCTTTTATGCACCAACTTCTCTCTCTCACTTATCTGAGTGGATCCCAGCATCAATATGAGCCATTGATTGGCTAGACTTCATCTTGGCCCTTAATCTCGTTTTGGCGCCATTTTCTGTTTTGATATCAGGGACAGGAAAGAGGGAGCATTTAATGAGGTGGGATGTTAGGTGAGGTGGGGGGAGACAATGGGTGAAGTAGGGGAGGCTGGAGAAGCTTGAGGAGGGGGGAGGTGCAGACAATCCTGTCGGGGAAGACAGGATCATAGGGGGGCGGGTTTGTTTATTTTAAAACGTGGTATTGGGTTGTCGGGTCATGGGATTGGACCGGGTAAGGGATTTGGGCCAAGGATTAATGTTTTGGGCTTGGGTAACAATTAGGGTCCGGTTTGGTTTGTAGAGTATTAATACAAGGACCACTAATGTAATATTGGATTCAAGGGACCAAATATGCAAATTATGAAGATGTAGTCAAGGGTTGGTCTTGCCAAACTTTAATAATCCAAGGGTTAATTTTTGACACTTTGAAATTCCCAAGGACTAATTTTGACCATTTTTGGATTTTCAGGGACTAAACTGTAATTTCTCAAAATTTTTAGATTTTTCACCAAAGGACTAAATATGATAATTTATGATTACAAAAGGACCTTTGGTGACTTTTCTTTTCAAATAAATGCCTAGGGACGATTTTGCCATTTTCTGAAAGTCGGGGGACTGAAACTGCCAATTATGCAAACTTTGCTCGTTTTTCATATGATTTTGAACATTTTGCATCTGAAACATATAAAATGCATTTTTAAGATATTTTCAGTATTTTGATGCATTTCTGAGCATTTTTAACCGTTTTGCAGTTCCGATTTGACTAAAAATGATGAGTATTTACACACTCATCACCTTACCACCACGCACATAATGGAGTGCAGGTGCAGCATCTTTCTTTGGCCACGTCTGCTCATGTTGCTTAAGCATAGCATGCAGTTCATTTATAGTCTTCCCCATGCTGTGCATATTAAAGTTCTGCACAAACGTAATGTACTCTTTAGAGAGACCGATTAGGAT
The DNA here is from genome assembly GCA_910596185.1 of Chrysanthemum makinoi. NCBI lineage: Eukaryota > Viridiplantae > Streptophyta > Magnoliopsida > Asterales > Asteraceae > Chrysanthemum > Chrysanthemum makinoi. Next base: position 71,092,871 of record OU343225.1, on the reverse strand, counting down.
CTAACTAACTCCATAGTGCAGAGTAACTGGGTGACCAAGACGTTCCAAACTGTCAATGTAGCTCTTCATCTTGAGAACATATGAGCTAACCGATTGACCCTCTTCCTGCTTGCAAGCATGGAATTCACGTGCAGTTTGTAGAAGCTCTTGGTTATGCTTGTTGGTAGAACATAGACTTCAACTCCTGAAGCATGTCATAAGCACCAAGATGAGTTAGATTTCATTGGATCTCTAACTCCATGGTCATGAGCATGAAGGCAGCTATGTCCTTTGAACCTTTAACCCAAGCAGTATGAGCTGCGAGAGCCTTAGGTAGGACAAGGTGGCCAGGAGTAGCAACAGGTGCTTTAGGTATGGGATGCTCTAGATAAGCTTCCCTATCTTCAGCTGATAGTATAATGTGAAGCTGGCGATACCAATCAATGAAATTAGGTCCAGTGAGTTTTTGTTTCTCAAAGAAACTCCTGAGTACCGAACTATTTTCGATTGAAGTAGTCATCTACAATTGAAAAGTTCAAATAATTAGTATTTTTGATAATTACATTCTTAAAAGAATTAACTACCCAATTAATTACTAATAAGACTAAGATCCATCTTGCAACCCCATTTAATTACCACAGGTCTGACCAATGTATAAAAAAATAGGACAAGAGGTAAGCGACGAGCGTTAATTGCATAATGCAACTCTTAGATTTTATGAGACTGTTTAAGGCATTAATATCAAGTAATAATGTCAAAAGCATGTTTAGTTCTCATCTTATGCCTCGGGTTCGAGGTCTGACCAAGTTAACTCGAGATAACTCGACCAAGTATGAACGTGTAAAAATAACCAGAGGTCTGACCAGTGAGATATAATTACCATGGGTTGGAAAGGCCCTTAGGTCTGACCAGAGAAGTCAATCCAAGTGCATGTGTTCATAGTTGGGTGGCATAGACTTAAAATTAACAAATAGGTATGCACACATAAATTTGGTAAAAGTCGTGTACAAAGAAGCATGCAAAACAACTTTGTAACACTAATTTTAAAAACTTTTTGGTAATGACACTGTAGTGATCATCATGGTTCACGATAGCTCCAATCGAACGCACAGGGAGGCAGAGAACCAAGTAAGCGCTGAAGCATAACCTTAGACATCCTTTCGGCGCGACTGTACGCACCTCTTTAAACCCCCTTTTGAGTTTGTTCTAGTGGGTGAGCCGTACATCCCAAGTGTCCATAGCGTCTAGTTTTTAAATTCTTGAAAACGTGTTTCATATATTAGGTCACTTTATTTTACAAAAACAATTTTCCACGAATCAAATAGCAGGTCACAATGAGCATGGTATTTTGGCGTGTAAATAAAGACCAATATTAATGTTATGGTTACGATATGTATTATTCCATATTGCATACAATTAGATGTCAAAACAAGTAATAATGCACATATAGAAATCACAAACATATAAGCATAAACATCAACATAAATAACCACATATTGTCCGAGTCCTCTTGCGAGCCTTCCCCAAACGGAGAACCATAAGACCGTCACTAGGACGTAATACCTATATCGCCCCATACATCACTTAGAAAAGCAATTGAGTGGGTCTTGTGGCCGGAAAAACACATAATAAGCATGGCAATCTAATTAACAAGTAATTACGCAATTTCATGTATTTATAAACCAATTTGTAATTCTAATTATCACAATAATTCTAATTAACAATTAATAAATACAAATTAACTTTTAATTCTAATTAGCAAGTAATTTTTAATTAACATGTAATTCTTAATTAACAATTTAATTTTAATTAACAAAGTAATTATAATTAACATGTAAATTAAATTCTAATTAACAAGTAATTACAATTAACAAATTAATTCTAATTATCAATATAATTTTAATTTGTGTGTGACTAGTTATTATTTATTAAAAATTGACAAGTATTGCATGTAATTGTCAAAATAAAATATAACAAAATAACTAAACTATGTTTCATGCAGCCTTTTAAAATATGTTTATTAATATCAGAAACGTGTAACCCATAATCGCAAAAACGAGTTGACTCGCGATGCCACTGTTGGGATTTTAGAACCAGTTAACTATTAACCTCTACGAGTACGCAGCGGATATTGGATCTAGTTAACGCAATTATGTTAAGCACGTAATTAATAAACACATAATTAATACAATAATAATTAATTAAAAGGGATAAAGAAAGACTAACCTTTCTTGGCAATTGATCTCTAGTAACGGAACAAGAAACCTAACGAAACCTTAAGTATCTAAAATAGATACCTCGAATAGTATCACACACAAACCCGATTCACGTATACGTTCGATTAACGCTAGTCGAGAACGTAAACTATAAAACCAAACAACCCTTGTAACATGAATGTAACCCCACGATCAGAAACCTCCAAGGAAAACCCGTTCACTTTCTGTCCGAGATAACCAAAGCTGGAAAACAGCTTTTAAGCTTTACCCGATATCGGACACGCCTTGTCCGATATCCTCCTATTACTGTCCGAGAACAAAAGTAACAAGCAGGAGCAGTTAAACCCTTTGTTTGCTGCTGTTGTGTGTCGACAAGGAAACAAGAAACAGTAGCCAACCAATACACGTAAACACTTGTCTTGAATACAAGTTTAGGAATCAACCAAACCACAAAACCTTAATCGTTTTCTTGAGGTAAACGACCAGGAACAAGAAGCAGTTAATTATGGATCGGTTTAGGGATTAGAGAAGTAATGTTATGCGTGATAATGCAAGAGGTATGGGTGTGTTTATATAGGTTACAAGTCGAACCCAAGTAGGAGACCTAGCTTGTTCGACAAGCTAAAAACCCATGCAAACCCACTCCCTTACTCACCCAATCGGTATGGATCACAAAAGCCCAAGGCTCCATCCAAACGACCCAAAACATGAACCATTTAAAAGCCCACGGGTCAAAATAGTGATCGGATCAATTTCATGCATAACGGGTAAAGTGTATTCAAGTATTAGTTTACGTTTAACACGTATACTCGTGTTTATCGCGTGTGCCCCCATCGGCTCATACACAATTAGTCGTCTTGTCGTGTTTTAAGACTCCCACAAACCAACAACTGCATCAAAACAAGTCTTCAAAGAGACTGAAAAGGCAATCGAGTCAGCACATGAGACCATCTCAGCCACAGAAACACTTGTAAAAACGTTATATGCAAAACTCGTTCCTAATCATGGATGTAGATCAATTCATATGATCGAATGAGCCACGCAAACTCATTGTACTATGTACTTATGTGACAGTTTTTATGTTTTCTGTTTAATGCATATCTCTTGTTTATTACTCCATCTGAAGTTACAGATTAAAGATTGAAGATTCTTTGGAAATGTGAGAAACCAAAGTAACCTAAGTACCTAACTCATGTAAATTTCTTATAATTGTATTAAAGAACCTAATATTACCGTACGTACGGTGAAGCATCTGCTTCAAATGCAACTAATAAAGGAGCGAAGAATCAACCAACATATATAAAAGGCTGGGCTCACCTTAGTAACCCACTGGCACTGGAAACGAAAATACTTGCCATACGTAGTGAAAGTCAGTATAACACTTTTAGTGACACACTAAATAAAAGGGTCCTAGGTCTTGGGTTTTTTTATACCTAGTAAAAAGGGTGTGCTTTTATGAAAGATATATATAAATCCTGTTTCATTAGTCTTCTTCAACAATTTTCATTTGTTAAAAATAATGATTCATGAAAAGATCCAAATCTGCTAGCACACAGTGATGCATTATAAGTCTTCACAGTAATTTCCGTTATACTATTGTCTACTCTTTTTTGTGTGTATGTTAACAGAATATAGCAAACTTTAGTGACCTTTTCTGGTACTAATTAGTTTGGTATGTCAATATAAGTCATATTAATGTCTATTAAAATATAGCTCTTGGATTACATTTGTTATTGAATTTAAATCGAGTATAGTAGGTTTCATGTTTTGTTGATACATCTGCTTTTATAGATTATTAATTGATACGTACGTTTAGGGTCCGTTTGTTTGAGGGGTATAGAATAAAAGAAATGAAATCAATCTGTTATACAATTGTTTGGTATGCAACTTTCACAATGAAAATGTGTTATGATAGGCATAAAATTAGGGGTGGAAATGAGCCAAGCCACTCGTGAAAAGCTCGGGATCGGATCGGTAAAAAGCTCGAACGAGTCAAGCCTAAACGAGCTCGAGCCTAAATTGTAGCTGGTTTATTAATCGAGCTCGAGCCCGAGCTTTACATACAAAGCTCATTTGGACTCGCAAGCCTAAACGACATAATAATATTTTAAATTATTAACATATATACGAGCCGAGCTCGAGCTTATTAACGAGCTCAATAAAGATATATTACGAGCCGAGCTCGAGCTCGAGCGAAGCTTTAACTTTTCACGGCCAAATCTTATAAACCAGCTGAGCCCAAGCCTATATAACTTATCACGAGCCGAACTCGAGCCTAAAATTTAAAGCTCGAAACGAGCCGAGCTCGAGCCTTTTAAAACTTAAATGAGCCGAGATCGAGCTCTGGCAGGCTCGAGCTCGGCTCGACTCGTTTTCACCCCTACATAGAACCATACCAGGGGTGTAAGGTGACTTTTGCTACTCATTTCAACTATTATCTTCTCTCTCTCCACTTTTCTTATAAATTTTTCAATCAATACAAATCTTATTTTGTAATATCTTATTAACTCTTTAAAGTAGTTGATGCTTCTTAAGCCTCTTGGAGAAGGATCCTACCCATACACCAAACCAGTTAACCGTTAGCCGGAGTTGGATCAAAGTCACCGGTTCATGATCATGGTGGCTGCCAAAGCTGGAGTACACAAGCATCCTTTTCATGTCCCATTTATGAATTTTTCTTCTTATTTATTATTTAATTTAAGACAATAATTAAATTTATTGAATTTCATTTATGAATTTATATTTTGGGTCTGGAAACGTGAGATGTAATTTGTAAATGGTCTTCTTCATGAACGTGAGGTCTGCTAGTCCTTCAAATAAGGATGAAGATGATAAGAATAACTTTATGAGAAAAAGCATTTTTTTGAATGTTTTGGTTTTTTTACATAATAAGGATGATTAAAAAAAATGAGAATGAACCTACCAAACCTAATTAATTGAACCAAACAATATTTTTTGAAATGATTGATTCATTTTCATTTCACTTTATACCGATACGGATACCCATTGAGATTCATGTCAACAAACCAAACGCCCCTTTAGTTCATGTACTAACTAATTAATATGTTCAAATTTGCATATTATGATAATTTTGCAACTAAAAATCATTACTTAGAATTTATTTTCTAAGGAAAAATTAAAATATGATTTATTAAAGTTAACTTGACGCATATTTATACGGATTGAGATTCTCTCAAGTTATAATAAACATGATAGGTCATGTTTCTTCACAAACAAAAAAAAAGATCGGGTCCTGCAGTAGACCCCACAGTTTTGTATGTAAGAAAACATGACCTATCATGTTCATTATAACTTAAGAGAATCTCAATCCTATTTATACACAACACACACTCATATACACGATACCCATTTGGATATTAGTAAAGAACGTTACATTGGTCTTTAACATTTGGATGTTAGTAACATTACCAAGCAAAAACTAACTAGCTAGCTAGTAGCATAACTTAAAGGAAAAATCAAGAAATTCATTTCTTCCAAGTGTATGGTTTATCTCTTCAGATGTACATCCGAAGAGATCATGTCATCGTGATCTAACCTAGATGACATCATATACTATACATAGGTTTCGATAAAACTTGTGTCGTTTGCTTTGTCAAATTCCACGACAGGCAATGATCTAGCGATGGAGTTTGGTTGTACCTCAAACCTAGAGAAAGGTCAATAATTGTTTGCTTTTAGTGACCTCCTTTGTTTCAAAGCTAAGAAAGATTGAGCTATCCTTGGGGTTTGAAGAATCCAAAATTATTTGCGGGACACTTAGTACATTTTTGCAAGAATGTTGTCCGCTATAGGTTACCTTATATTTCGGCGGCTCGTCTTCAGTCTTTTGAACCTGTTTGGTTGCTCGACACCCTTGGTCAAACTTGTGAGTGCACCTATAATAGTTCCTGCAAGGTAATGAATACACTATTAACAATATTGGCATTCTTTTTACATTTTCCATGTCAAGATGCCCATTTTTTATAGCATCAAGAAATAGACATTTTCTTCTTATGTGGTTGCTAAAGATCTATGGATGAAAGTTTGTACTTGGTGGTATATTGATGCTATAAACTACAACACTTTAGATACTTCTAAACAGCTAAACTACATCAAACCTGATGCCTTGGAAAGTTACTAAAAGGTTCTTTAATTCAGTAATCCTCACTACTATTGAGATTCTTTGGCGCTGTCCGAATGGTGTAATATTTAACCTCACTAGGCCGAGAAGCGATAGTTTAGGAGATGATGTTAAACTTAAATCATTTGATCTGATTTAGGTAGGAGTAATAAAAACAGGTTAAACTGGGTTCAATGGTCTCATCGCCTAAATCAGCTTGTTCATCGCTATAGTGATCCATTTTCTTTGCATTTTTGCAAACATAGTCTATCAGTTTGATGTACAAAAGTCTATTGTTGTAAATAAAAAAAGAAAAACGACTCTTAAAAAGTGTATATTGACAGAGCTACTTCAATTAGCTGTTCAATTTACGAAAAGGTAAAACATCGTAGATTAGTTTATCAAAAAAGTCAGAAACCATGCTTATCTAAATCATGACTGTAAACCTACTTCGTAATATAACTATTAGAAATATTGTCTTAAGTTAACTTAATCAAGAATTGTAATATCCTATTCTGTTGACTTTATTTTTGTGTAGTAAACACATCCATTATTGATCTTGGAATCAATGTGTCTCGTATATAATAGTGAACATTATATGAGTAATGCCTTAAAAATATGCACAACTAAAATTTACTAATGTTCAAAGTGGCATAGTGGTTAGACATCTTATGAGATATGTCATGTTCAAACTTTAACGAGTTTAAAATGTACAAGGGGTATTGGATCAACAACGACAACAACAACAAACCCAATCCCGCCGGGGCGGGGTATGGGGAGGTAGAAATGTAGACAGATTCTACCCCTGCTCCCGGGTAAACCCGGGAGTAGAGAGACTGTTTTCAACGAGATCTCCGGCAAGTGCATGTGTGCGGGTGAAAAAATTAAAAACTTTAATGATTACAAGGGGTATTGGATCCCTTTATCAAAAAAAATAATAATAATAAAAAATAAAAATAAAAATAATGAGTAGACTTTTGGGTGGGTCGAGAAAGGGTCGGAAATGGTTTCTGGCATACCCATAGGCCCCGTCTACATCTGAGTCAAAAGACTCGTCCTCTCAGCCGGATAACCTAAACGAGGAAGACCTCATATGTTTACTCGTTTGTATGATGTATAATTTAGTGGAAGCTAGATTGATAAAGGTCACCTTTGGTGTTTCTTATCGATGATCGCCTTTTGGCCATATTTTCTCCATGCATAGCCATCATCAATCAAAGCTGAAGTTACTTTCGTCGATGTCCATGATGAGTCTGTTCTGTATGCACCGAAAGAAAAAAGCAATTAACTTGTATGATACATATCCTTAACAAGACTAGAAAGAAATCATGGTAATCTATGTGTCTAAGACATACCTTCTTTTGTGACATCCTCTTTTAGGCTTTACCGGTGTGACGGTTTGAGGACTCTCGTCAGTGTATTCTGTCTTTTGCCCATCCGAATTGCTTGGAGATCTTATATCATCAGTCAGGATATGAGGAATCTCGTTGAAGGTACACGAGCTTAATATTGAGAGTGTGTTACTAAACATCCCGGATATCTGTACCAACATATCATCCGCCGATGGTTTGTTGGATAAAATCTTTTCGGGGTGTTGGAGCAATTTACGAAGCTTATTCGTCAGTTGTTGGCCTTCTCTGAGGAGTTGAATTACTTTTGTCCGTTTGCTTGGTAAACTCTCTGGCCAAGATGATGACTCCATAGAATAGTTGGTGGTTCGAGTTCTAAATTACAAATGTGACCACCACAACACTCTTCTCAATAATAGAGGAAAATGAAAGTGTACTTTAATATATTTCTTTGAATACTTAACATTAAATAAAGGCATGTGGCTAAAACTAATGGACCATTACAAGTTTTTTAAGAACAAATTTTGACCATCACGCGCGAAACCACTCAACTGGTATATACTCTCTCACTGTGCAAACACCCAGTTGATCTGGTTAAAGAGTCTATTAAAAAAAAAAAAAAAAAAAAAAAAAAAAAAAAAAAAAAAAAAAAAAAAACCGACACAGTTTCATATGAACTCTCGCTAAGAGGTCACCACGACAGTTAAATATCGCATGGCGTGATCATCGGGGAGATAGAGAAGCCAACATACATAGCGAAATCAAGATTTATCCATCTATTTAAACATTTTCGTATATACACAAGTACTCTGTACTTTACTAGAGAAAGAGCAAAGCAGATAATGTTACACTTGCTTGTCTGCGACTATGTAAAAGTTAGTGAAGTTATGGCCAATTATACAATGACCTTAGTAATATGGCAATTATATGACTTTTATAATAATGTTCATTGACTACAATATCCTTGTGGTTGTTTTACCAAACGGTTCAGTGTTTAGGGACAAAGTTCTCCATTAAATAAGATTTGAAAATTTATATTACTAATAATGTACGACCCACACGATATATATATATATATATATATATATGGTAAAGTTAAAATAAAAAGACAAATATCCGTAAAAAGAATAAAAAGAAAATTTTTTAAAAAAAGTTCTTAAAAAATTCCAAAAAAAATCCACAAGATCGGGTATGTTGGTGCATAAAACTTTTGTGAAAAAAGTTTTTCTAATTTTAAGTTTTTATACGTTTTTTTTAATGCACAAAAAACGAATTTTGATGCGCAAAAAATTTTGATGCACAAAAATTTCAACTTGTTTTAGTTTGATGCGCAACGTTATTTTGATGAAAAAAGTCAAAAGAAGTTTGGTCAAAAAGTGATTTTGATGCACAAAAAACGATTTAATGCACAAACGTATTTTTTCAGAAATTTTTTTCGGAAAAAGTATTCACTTTTAAAAAAACTTCCTTCACAACTTTTTCATGCACCAACATACCAATCTTGTGAATTTTTATGGAATTTTTCGAGAATATTTTTTGAAAAAAATATTTTTATTTTTTTTTAAGGGATATTTGTCTTTTATTTGATCTTTACCTATAATATATATATATATATATATATATAATATATATATATATATATATATATATATATATATATATATATATATATATATATATATATATATATATATATATATATATATATATATATATATATATATATGGGAGAGTTAATGTGAGATCAAACTTAAAGTTGTAAAAATAAGATCTAGTCTAAAAAACCACTAAAACATTTATAAATACAAATTTTAGCAATAATACAAAAAAAAAAAAAAAAAAAAAAAAAAAAAAAAAAAAAAAAAAAACAAATACAAATTAACATTTTAGCAAATAATAACCAAATGATATATGAGTTTGGATTAGTGATACTCCTGATACACATTGCACTAATAAATATTCCAAAACGTGATACACATGCAAAAACCTGATACACATTACACTTCTAATCAAAGTGTATCACCTAGATTTTGTAAATTTTAAAAAGAAATCTATCTACACTTTAATATTTTAATCGTAGTTAATAAAATTTTTATTTTTGTTGTAAGGAGAGTGTCACTTCTCAAATTTTAGTTGGATCTTATTTTAACAACTTTAAGTTTGGTCTTATTTGATCTAGATTATATATATATATATATATATATATATATATTAGCTACAATTTATTGTAGCCAATTGGCTACAATTTTGTGCTATATAATGTGGGTCCCTGATTTTTTTTGTGGGTCCTGATTCTTTTCTGTGGGTCCCAGATTCATTGCTAGTGTAATTTTTATGAAGGATTGTACCAATTGGCTAAAAAAAATTGTAGCCAAGCTATCCCCTATATATATATATATATATATATACTATATATATATATAATATATATATATAATATATATATATATATATATATATTATATATATATATATATATATATATATATATATATATATATATATATATATATATATATATATATATAATAATTTAAATCAAATAAGATCAACTTAAAGTTGTTAAAATGAGATCCAACTAAAATTTGACAAGTGACACTCTCCTTATAACAAAAATAATTTTTTTATTAGCTACAACTAAAAATGTTAAAGTTTTGATAGATTTCTTTTTAAAATTACGAAACCTAGGTGATACACTTTGATTAGAAGTGTAATGTGTATCAGGTTTTGTATGTGTATCAGATTTTGGAATATTTATTAGTGTAATGTGTATCAGTTGTATCACTAATTCAAACTCATGTATCATTTGGTTATTAGTTTCTAAAATGTGTATTTGTATTAAAATAATTATATTTTTGTGTATTATTGCTAAAATGTATTTATAAACGTTTTAGTGGTTTTTTAGACTGATCTTATTTTATAACTTTAGTTTGATCTCACATTAACCCTCCCTTATATATATATATATATATATATATATATATATATATATATATATATATATATATATATATATATATATATATATATATATATATATATATATTATATATATATATATATATATATATATATATATATATATATATATACATTATATATAAGAGGAGGCATGTCACATAAAATGCCACTTGGCATCCCATAATGCCATGTCATATTTCCATGTCATCATTGTATTTATGTGGCATTTTTTTTTAAATTGTTTTGAATTTTTTGTTTTTTTTATTTTTGAATTATAAAATTCTGTTATAGTGTATTTTTAATTTTTAATTTTTTTAATGCCAGACAAAGCAATTAAAATTCGGATTAGTTAGTTTCAAAAAATTGTCATTAACAAGATTCGAACCTGAGTCATTTATTCCACACAAATGCTTCAACCACTAGACCAAGCTAGTTTTTATGATTTACAATACAAAAATAAGTAAGTTATGCTTAAATAATTTATATTGTTAAGCTATATTTAAGGAATAGATTATGTTCATCATAATCACTCTCCTAAATCACGGATCCAATATCTTCCATTCCAAAATCATAAGAACCCTAAGCAACCTCAGACGACACCAAGGTGACATTTCAAGGAAAACCCTTCTTCCAAATTCTACAATATTTGTTGTAAGCATATATGTTTGTAACAGTTTAAATATTACTCCATATGAAGGTGCATGTAATTGTATTTATTATTTTTTCTACTTTTTGTTGTTCTTGGATATATATGGCACATGAACCAGAATCGCTAAGTAGGGAGTGTAAACTGAACCCAACATACACATGCTTACGCTGGATTTATGTTGCTTTGAAGATCCTTATGTAAAGAGTCAACCCAGGTGTGATCGTTTTCCTATCAAGTATTTATGTAATCCATTAAAACCCAAAACAAATAGTTTGGATATACGCAACCTCCACTTAAGAGGACAGTTGTGTCTGGAACTGCTGTCGTTGACAGTAAAGGTAAAAGAAAGATAGGGGACCTTGATATCGTGCATGTTAATCCTCCAAAAAAACGTAACCAGGATGACAATTCCACTCATGCTTATGATACATGCAGGTAAATCATCTTAAAAAAGGGGTTTCTTTATGCAGAACAGCAGAAGCAGAACATATCTTTACAAGCACCATAGTAAGGTATTCTTCAATTTTTAATTACAACCAACTGCATCACGGCTCAAATTGCACACATATTAAAACTTAAGATTTTGGATTAGGCATGAGTAAGTGGCTCACTCATAAATGATCAGAAAGCTAAAAGAACACAATTAACTGATAAGTAATTTACTAATCTTTTTTTTTTGTTGTTATACATAAGGCATATGTGGACGAATCATATTGTTCATCTCCTGATACAAAGATTAGGGTTTCTTCGCAAGCAGTGTTTCATGATAATGACGATAACCACGGAGACGATGATGGTCATAGTGAAAATCTAGAAGTGTTAAATTCCAAAGGAGAATATATGCCACCCAAAATTGTGGAAGCCACATTGAAGGAAGACGAATCAAGGAAACCACCTTTGAAAGAATAGAGCAAATTAGAATCCGCTTCAGATAATAAAGATTATTTCTATGAAGATTTTATTCAAAGCACCGAAGAGTAGAAGCTGTAATGAGGGCATTTATGCCAAATGGCTTAACAAGCTAGAAAATACTCCGCCAAATGGGTATGATACATACTACACTGGGAGACCTTTAGGTTTTCCTACAAAGAGTTCTACTTTCAACTATGGTGTAAAGTTTGAAAATGGCTCTCATTCTCCGGAAGGATCTATCGATCATAATGGTAATGAACCAGAAAAGATTTTGACTGCTGAAGAGGATACGTCGGTGAAAAGATCATCTATTTCAGCAACTAAAGAACCTGCGAAGGCTCAGCATGATAATCAACTTGAAGATAGCAAAGTGAGTTTATGCATTTTAGAAACATTATATATAATTGGATTGAAGTTGGTTGGCAATGAAGTCATTGTTATGCATCTGAAAAACCCATCTTGCTGTAAAAATTGCATTCAGGACATTATTAGAAAAACAAATAATTGGATTTCTTGTACTCTTAATCATAACTTAAGTGCCTAATGTCTAGATCATCACTCAATGGGCTTTTTTTTAATTATAGATTGCAACCATGGAGCGTATGAAAAGCGTCAAAAGCATTGGTTTGGATCCAATCGAAGACTATTCCAAATCTCCATCCTGGCCTTCGGAGTTCAAGAGACTGCAGAAAGAAATCATAGAACTTTGGCATGACTGCAATGTTCCCCTTGTGCACAGAACTTACTTCTTATTGCTATTTAATGGTGACCCAACTGACTCAATCTACATGAAAGTTGAGCGTAGACGGTTGGCCTTTGTAAAAGACATGTTTGCTCGGGTTAATGCAGCTGTAGATGATGGCCGGACTATCACGCGTTCCTCTACGTAAGATCTCCCTCTACTATTTCATATTTTTCCACTCATATTTTTCTTAAAATATTTTTTTTATATTATTACAAATATAATTAGAAAAATATATTAATCCGAGAGTAAAATCATTATTTGAGTAAAATGATTTACGAGGTTTGATGCATCAAACTAACACTTTTCATCGATTTTTGATCCGTTTGACCCGTTTCTTTTACGCTAAACTTTTTAGATGACCTATTGGAGATCAGAAATAAACAAAATTTATCCATTTGTGTCCTGATTGTGTTTTGTATGTCTGATGGTATTTATGTTATTTGAACATTGTATTAGTCAACGTATTACAATAAGCATAGATTTTCATATTCTTTTTGGACTGCAAACTTAAGCTAAAGCTAAAGCGAAAGATCTTTGAAAATTCTACTGTATCGAAATGATTTTCGACTGTTGGACCACGTTAGTGACATGTTGTTATTGAAGGTTATTTCTCTCATTGGCATTCTTTTTTGATCATTTATTTTAATAGCGTGCTTCTATTTACAGGATGATATCGGAGATCATAGGGATATATACGAACTAATGATAAAGATTTTTAAACAAACTAATAATCTTGAAGAGTTCGTGGCCATGCTTTGGGAATCCAGAAGCCTCACTCATGTTCTCTGCTCTTCACCTTTAAATGTATTCGTGGAGATAGTTGATCTTAAGATCGCGGATTCGTGTTCAGCGGCATAGTTTGATTCATGTACAATATATATTTTGTTGATTCGCCTTACTTGTCGAGATCAACAAGTTGCAGGATATAAATCAAATCATCCTGACAGTGCATTTGAATGTGTTGTGAACAAAAGGTTGAGGTTTATTGACAAATTCTTATTGCATCAAGAACCAGATTGCAATAATTGTAAATACAGAAGCAATCACCTACATGTGTACGTATGGGCTCAGTGCGGCTGCAAGGTTAGATATGATCAACTGAATAAAGAACAACATTTCGTCTTTAAACTTGACCCTATTTAACAATGTTATTAACTTATCAACACATATGTGTCAAATGAGCTGGGAGCTACGAATATCAATAATTGCCAAGCATGCAATGGGTGTTACCTAAAGCTATCTGTCATTCTTGCGCTTGCTGTCATTTTAGCTCTGGGATTCGGTCATAATAAATGGGCTGGCTTTTTTAGTGACCCGTGATCATAAGCAGGTATGCTTCCATGACACCCCTTTTAGTGATATCGATCATTCTTGATTCCATCCAACGAGTCTTTTGAGGTTTACGTAAATCCCCACGTTGTTCGTTGCTAAATTTGTCATTTAATCAATCTAATGGAACGTGTAAATTGCAGAATACATGCTCAACGATCTACATGATTCCTCTTGGTCTAAGTGGTGCCACAAGGTAAAATTTTTAAACATAAATTGTTAAATCTAAATTTGTGTGTTCACATTTATTTCAAACTATATGCAGCATAAGTGTTTCAAATGAAAAAGGTGTTGGACGGGCACAAGCAGCACGTTAGCGATAGGTGTTTTAGTTTTTTTTCTGTAGTGACTCGTGTTTTGGGTGCCATCACCTTGATTTTAGGACGAATACTAGGGGGGTATTGTTATAGTAAGGAAGCACAAAGTGGTTAGCTACATCGCGCAGAATCTCACGTAGTCGAAGGCACTCAAATGTGCTTTCAGGTTATAATAAGGAAGAAAAAAACTATGTTGATTTTATAACTTGAATAAAAAATATGTCTGGTGTTATAAAAAATATGTCCGGCCAACGATTTCATGGGTTTAGTTAGATGTCCCTTAAATTTTATTTTACACATGCTATCCTTTACTGTAGTAATACATTATTTTTTTCGTCAATTCA